>JAKSZP010000303.1:0-111150 GCA_022478985.1 Massospora cicadina | reverse complement strand
GAAGTTCCAAAATCCGAACCATTTGAATCCTCATTGGGAAGAGTAGATTGTCCCAATTTGGTGCTTAGTGAACCAGAATGTGCGGCTAATCCAACCTTACATCTGAGGATTTGGGGGCCAGGTAGCTGGGTATCGCCCCTCATGGAGGGAGCCAGAAACACGGCATCAGCAATAATAGATGGGGCTGAATTAGCTGACACAATGGGGGAGGTGAATGTCTGGATGGGCTGAGTTGCATTCAACTGAGCAGACGCCATTAAAACAGCGTGGGTGATGGCCTCCTTGGTTGGAGGGGGCCCAGCGGGTTGGTGGGAGGCAGCACACACAGAGCTGTTAGGCGTGCAGGTTGCAGAAGTGCGATCAGGTGAACTGGCGCTAGTTGGAGTAGCTCCAGGTTGGGGGGTGGTGCCTGCTTTCATGGCTGCTGCTTGAGAGCGGGTGATTCTGGTTGACCCTGAGGTGGGTAACCGAGGGTTGCTTCGTTTGGGGGTGGTGCTGGCTCGTTTGGCATAGCCTGCGGGTTCTTTTGCGGGGTTTCCCGCCATATTTGCTAATAGTTTTCGTAAATCTCTTTAGTGGAGCTAAATTTCAGGCTGAATTGATTTTCGAAAAGTGATGCTTAGCAGAAAGAGATTTTTCTATTCAATGTCAGTTTCCATTGAGCTTATCTTACCCCTTTCCCAAAAAAAATTCGCTGGTTAGGTTGAACTTGAGGGACCCAATCATGGCTTATTCCCGCATCAATTGACCACTATTTAATCAGTTGCATCACACTGAGAAAATTGGTGGTCAATTTTCACCTTTACTTTCCATTTAAAATCCTTTCCCCAACTTTAGTTTTTTATGTTAAATAATAAACCGCCCTTTCCGCCGGCATTCCAACCCCCTCAGGGTTTATGGCCATATTTGTCTGGTATTTCATTATGTGTCTTTATGAGATTATGGCTCACCAGCACTTATTGGCGAAACTTCTTTCAAGTGTCATACCGTCATACCAGAAGCAGTGCCTTTGGCATTCTGGTTTGCCATTTGGATGCTCCAGCACCTAAGCTGGCATGCTGGTCTAATTTTAACTTGCTGTTTGCCTGACAGAAGTTTGGCCCTGTATTACAGCAGGTTCATTAAAATGAGCCAGAACTTTGATAAAAATGATGGTTTGCTTCAATTTCTCAGTGAAAGGGGTCTCAAAATCCATTTGGTTTATGAAATTTATAGCTTGGGTCAGTCTTACCTACAATCAATAACCCGAGTTCAGTCAATTACCAAGTATAGTACACTGCTAATGGAAGCGTGCACTTATAAGTGCACCTCAGCTTAGCACCACTTTCATCGATTGACTATTCTCCCAAATTTCCCCAAATTTGTTCACTCAAGACCAATCTCTCTTGTTGGTCGCCTTTCTCTCTAATAAAAACGATTCAATGGTATAAGTTTTCTTTATGATAACTTGAGAAAAACTGTGCACAGACCTCTTTGAGGTCTTGTGCAACATTAACCATTTGATTACCACAACCATAACTCTCCTCTGGTGCACCTCTGGGCCACCCTGGTTCCCTCCAGCCAGGGCTGCCTTTGCACTCCAGCCCAGAGCACCGCTTGGGTATGGACCACACTTTGGGGTTCAATACCGCCTTGTTGTTAGTCTGGATTTTGTTCTTTTACTATTGCTAACTACCTCGCCCTAAGTTACTACAGCTCAAGCACCCTTTGCGGGGCTCTAATAACTTTACTACTAATGACTAGTTCTCTGGCGTTGAGTCTGTGCACAGTGCACCACCACGCTGGGAACAGGAGTATTATAGGCACTCTCCTTACAGTTGGTTTTTTTTCTTTTCCCTATTTCCTATTTGCATTTTAAAAAAAATTACTTTGTAAACTGTCTAAAGAGTATTTTTATACGTAAAAATAAAACATGGGTAACCACTCACCGGGTTGGAGCCTTTCCAACTCCCCTTTCAATGTGGCCACCCAGAAAACTTTAAAACCCGCGGTGCCTTGTGGTCTGTGGTAACCTTGTAAGTCTTGTCATACCCACAAAGTAAGCCAAGTCTCTCCATTGCACGCTGAGTTTCTAACAGTTTAAGGTAGGTGGGCACAACCACTTCACTTAAAGCTCTGATTAAATAGTATCCTGAATAAACCCATGACTCAGGCTCCCCTTCATCATTTTCTATCGGTGTGAATAATGACTTATTTGACTGATCCTGCAACCTCCTCTCTACGTTCTCCTTCCTTTTCTTCCTTTAGCTTAGAATCACCTCACCAGAAATGTCCTTCTTGATGACTGTTGTTGCATTTGAACTTGAAAGAACTTGATGTTCCCATTAACTAGGCGGTAAGCCTTCTCCTTAGGCTTATCATTGGATATTTGAGCAACAAAAACAGCCTTTTTATAAGGTTGGCGTTGCTGATGGTTTGATGATTCTGGTGTCTTAACTCTGTATTATATTAAGCTATGATGTTAATCAAAGTCTCCTAGATGTCCTCCAGAGGTTTAGCGGTTGCATGGCCAAGGTCATATTCATCAGGAGTTTCAGGTGTAATTCAGTAAGCTATGCAGGACAGTCTTTGCAGCGACTGTCAATAGAGTGTCTGTAAATCTATTGTTAAAAAAGAGGATATGAGAAACACTCACCTAGAATCCAGTTACCAAATGATTAACACATTAAAGAATAAAAATTTATGTTAGATTAAATTACCCCATATGATTTGAGACCCCATTGAGGATGTCAGCAGTAAGGCCTAACAACAACTTCATCTGAAAATAAAATTCTAGGTTTATTAGCAAAGTTAACTGATAAGGATGTTAATCTAGCGAAAAGGGCTATAAGGGAATTGGGGAGGTGGGCCATAATACAAATGCTGAAGTACTGAGCAAAATCTGGTCAATAGTATTAACTTACCATCACTACTAATGCTGTAACTCAAGTAAGCCAAACTTAAGTTATTACTGAATTTGAAACTTGCCTGATTGGGTAATATGATACTTTTAAGACTCAAATCCACAATTTTCAATCAAATGCACTAACCATTATTGCTAATTATGCAACTAGATCAACTTAAGGCCATAGATGAAACCCTACGACGCCATCACCCAGACCCTTAGAACTAACTTGAGCATACTTTGCCCTCACCCTAAGTTGGCTTAGGGTATACCTTAAATCAGGAAGTGCAGCCATATTAATACTTTTGGTGTTTTTGAGCTCCTCCTTGTCCTTTCAATTAGTGCTTACAATTATGTCTTGGGACATGACAGCGACTGGATCCAAGGCTCCAGTTGTCATATCCTGTTGTGCATTGAGGTAATAATGGGTTTCATAGTCCACAATTGACTCAGAATTCCCCATTCTCTTGGTGAGTAATCCTTGCTTTATATTTTGATCATCCTGTGCGCTTTAAACTTGGCAATAAGAATCGCTTTAACTTTTGCCAAGTATGGTTGGGCAAAGTGTAGCTCAAAGAACCTCCTGTGCTTCTCTGCTCACACATCCCTTGTACAAGGCGAGCTTTCTGTTGTCACTGGCTCCGTCCATACTGTGTTTATACAACTGAAGAGAGCAGCCATAGTTCCTTTGCCAGGAGTGAACTTAGTCATGAAGTTTGGGTGAAAATTAGGATTTTTCAGGTTCAATTTGATGTGTTGGTTGTACCCCCATTACTGGTGTATTGGTACTTGTGGTACATTCTCTAAAAGTAGGTAACAGTATGAGAGGTGGACGACGTCTCATTTGTATTCCATCCACATCCTGCTTTAAGCATCCCAGCTGGTCATCATGGCTTTCCAGATTAATTAAAATCAAGTTTAGATTTTGTATGTTTTGTTGTTTTCACTCTCCAAGAACTACAAATTCAATCTAATTTGAGTGATATTTAACTCTCTTGTTCTTCCCTGTTCTGGTGTCAATCTAACTCTTAGCTTAACAGTCAAAGTGTAAAGATGCATCTTTAACCCATTGTTTATTCTTTTTTTAGTACTAGACCCATTGTTTATTCTTTTCATATTCCCAGGTTCAAGATTTCTTCTCTTTCTTCTTCATGGCACACATTTATGGTATCATTGTAGAACTATTAAAATTGCTTATTGGGCCCCCTTGTAGTGATCACCAGTTATTGCCAAAGTGGCCCGCGAATTTATGGCATGCTGATGTAAGGGGTGAGCCACTTGCAATAGATCATCTGTTTTTGCAGGGTGCGCCATCTGGCGAATCTGAGAGTCTAATTCTTATGTATATGGACTTTCTATCATGGGCCCAAGCATGTCCAACCATGTTAAAGCCTTAGAAACATAAATATGGGGCTGCTCCTGAGTGCACTGGAAATCTTAACATCTGCTGACAACAGGAAAGCTAAGTTCAAAACTTTTTCAATATAACTATATCTAACATCATTAGCATCAAATAGAAATGATAATAAAGGCAGAAACTTTGAAAATGTTACTTTTTGATATTACAAATAAAAGTATTTATAGCTTTATGAATTTATGGCGTTTGAAGTAGGATTTAATTTTTAAATCATAAACTTTTCTCATAAGATGATTGTGTCATTTGCTTTTGGTTTTTAGGGCTAGCAGAGTCCAATTCCTCAATCCCTTGTGATCTTCTAAGCTACTTTCTTAGATTATATGGAGCTCTAGCCAGCTTGTGAATGTGTAGCTAATGCTCTGAATGCTCTGTTGTTATCATTACCCTTGTAGCTCATGCAGCTGCATGGGTACATTGGTAGTCTCAATTGATGGTGTTTGCAAAAATAATTTGCTTCCCATTTACCTTTGTTTACATTGCTCATCTTTGTATGAATGGGGAAACTCTATTTGGATGGGCGTTTGATAATTCCCCCATCATTGGTAGTCAAACCTGAGGGTATAAAAAAGGATTCCTATAAAAGGTGTCATATGTGAAATTGTTCACATAGTTGTTGGGACCAGTATATATAATTACATGCCCTTTGATATCATGCTCACTGGATGTCAAATTTTTTTTAGTCAGGGGGTATATAAAAACCTCTATTTTCAATAATTTTAGGCTCCTCAAGGCTATAAAAGGGGCTTTGGACTTTTGAAAATCTTTTCAATTGCTAATGTGTACCATGACACGGCTAATAAAGCTAAGACTGCCTGCCAGTCTGAGTGAGTAGATAACCAAAACACAAGGTAAAATACCAGGGGTATATCCGCCCTTAAAACACTGTATCTAATGGGTTAAGGAGAATGTATAATTGGCGATGCACAACAACTGTTGATAACTCCCCCATAATAAGCCACACACTGGCGATGGTCGCTGCTGAAGATTTCAAATAGGCAGCTAATTTTGGCACTGCATGGGGATTGGGAAAACCTTGAGTATCAGGGTTGCAGCACTCATGGAGGTGGTGTGAAACTTGGCAAACTGAGTGGGAAGAACCTCAAAGAGCAAGGTAAGATCATGATGCTGCAAGGCATCCAAAATGGAAGCAAACTTAAGTGGCCCCATAGTGTTACCCCCACTCTAACAGGGAAGGCAATAGTGTGGGTATAATGGCACTATGTCCCAGTCATTATTCATACTAGGGAGAATAGCAACTTAAGGCTTATCATGATTGTTGAGAAATTAGTATGACTGGACAATAAGCCATATATTTGGAGGATTGTATCATATTAGTCAAGGTGAGCCTCAAGATTTGGGTGGGAGATTATTTTGACTGGAAGTGAATTAATTAAAGTGATAATAGTTTGCTGATTAGAGGTAATTCCGCTAGAACCTCAATGATGGGACAAAACTCCTAAAATTGTAGCTAATAGAGAGTTGCTAATCTGACATGTCAAAAATCGACCAAGAAAATTGATGATTAAAAAATGGATGAGATAATGGAAGGAGGGAGGTTTTGAGTAGGAAGAAAGGAGAAAATTAGCAAAAGTAGTCTGCTATTTTTATATATGATAATTTAGTGTCCTTTTAAGCGATAGCTTCATATTTTTTATATATTGTTACTATTTACCAAGGATCAGAGATCTTCATATGGTCTGTCCATTGCAAAGTGGTGTTAAACATGTGCAACCAACTTAGAGGATTTAATTTTTACCACTAAAAGTTAACAGTGGTGCTCACTACAGGAGGCCACTGGTCAACTGTAGTGCAACAACAACTAGGGCATCATGACGATCACCCACTATTTAAGTCAAAATTTGATAGGGTTCCACAACCAATACTCCAGTGAGCTTATGAGACATATAACAAGAAACCAGCACTATTTACATTGACTGAACCAGGAGATGAGGAAACCAGGATGGACTTGCAATTAGCAGCTTGCCCTGCATTAGAGTCAGAACAACAGGGCAGATCTACAAATGTAATCCCACAGCAACTGTGGGGTATCATGTATTGGCTCTTGAGGGGTTACCACATCTATGAAGGAGATGTGGGTGAACATGCCCTGAGCCTGATTTATAATCAACGAGACTAAGAAGTCCGTTATGAATTGTATATGTATTACCTCAACGCTACCACAACGGGGTTGTCTTGCCAGATCAGCTCCCATGGAGCTGAGGAATACCTGGTTGTGTACGTTTAGCCTTCAATCCACCAACTACTACGTGTGTTGGCCTGGCATAAAACTGAGATTGACAATGTCATGCGTTTTGTTCAGGAACAACAGAACGATACTCGCCTCTTGCTTGAATTCCTCGACCACTCTTGCTTGAAAATACAGGTGGCGCTAGTGCATGTAGACGGTCGTGTAGTGGATGTCCAAAACTGCTTGGACCAATTAGTTTCATGCTTGAATCATGAGTTGCTCCAAGTAATAGAAGAATTGTTAGACTGGAGTGGGCTTACAGATGAATGGATACAATATGTCATGATGCTGGGTGGTAACACTGAGCGATATATGGTGCAAATGTCTGAATGGGTGGAAGGAATTGAAACGCGGTGGCTCAGACGAGGGACTGGGTTACCCTGTTAAAACGGCAGGTGAATGATCACGCTGATGCAGTGGCAGTTGAATTTAGCCAACTGCAGGCTGAGTGGAGTAATCAATGGCTGCCAACCATTCAACCAGCTCTTTCTTGGCAACCCCATAATACAGACAATTGCTAGGTCAGATCAATCATATGGAGAGTTCCAGACAAGCAGCTCTAGGATGAGCCATTACTCTTACACTTATTGAGATAGTGGAGTACGCTGATATGTGAGTGCACTTGAATACCTTTGATGGTCTAATGAGGAGCTGGTGCGGAATGAGCTACTTTAATCAATCATGAGGATGAAGCAAACTGACAAGCTCATGACGCTGGATGGCAGAAATTAATAATGCAGGGCACATTGGAGGATGTCCTCATACGGATTCAGGAAACTTGGAGCATAAAATAGACACAGAGCTAGAATTCTGCCACAAATTACAGAAAGAAGTTGAGGATCTAAGGTAGAGGGTGCGAGATGGTTAGTGTTACTGTATTTAGGCTAAAGTGGAGCAGATAATAGATGAGCTTTTTACTGCACAGACTGGAGAAGGAAGTAAGGGTGCAGCCAGTGGTGATTCCAGTGAGGAATACTATGATTAAGCCAGTGAGTACCCCCTGTTTGTTGCAGCAGCCCCTCCCAGCAATACAACCACTTCCCAGCCAACTATGGCAGATTTGCATCCGCCCACATGACCCTATTCTTTCCCACAAGGGATGTTCCCCTTGGCTGATCTGAACCTAAATTGTCTGTTCCCAGAGCCTGAAGCACAGAGTTGGGAAAGCTTGCGCAGCTTGAGAAGCTGCCACCTTTCAGTTGAGATGGGAACATGCATGGATATTTCAAACGGTTTGAATTTGCTTTGAAAGGAGCATTGGAACAACGTAAAGCTAAACTGCTGTTATCCACTCTAGATGTCAAGTGTGCTGACCAGGTCACATGTTACCTTAAGAGTAGTACCATGAAATACTAAGAGTAAAGGAGACCTTACTCCATCTGTTTAGGAGTGTGGAAAAGATGGCACAGCGCAAGGCTAAATTTCTGACAATGAAGTTCTAAAAGAATGAGTCCCTGGTGGAGTTTGTGGAGTGGTTCATGGCTGAGGCTCGTGCTTTAGTGGGAGCAAATATCTTAACCAATGAGGATGTGGGTAAAGAAATGATGGCAGCTGTCAAGCCATATTGAGAGCTGTATAATGCTATGGACCACATTCTTGAAGAAAATGCGGAGCTTTTACAGTTAGTAACTCTTTAGGCCATCTCTCTGTCACATTTAGTGCTCCCAACTTGGACAGAAAGCCCCTGCAATTGCCGCCATATCTCATCAGAAAATGGGCCACAATTCCCCAGTTATGTTCCGTTGGGTAATACCTACCCACTTAATATGTCGGCGGGTCCTTTCTGTCCTCCTTATGCACAACTGGCTCATCCTTGGCCAAATTACATTACTCATTTAACACCTGACCCAGACCTTTTGGCGTGATACAGAGACAAGAGTCGTTTATAAATGCTTATTCCTTGTGTGACCAAAGAGGCCACTATGCGGCTAACTGCCCTAGCAACCTGCACGTTAATACAATAACACCTGCCTTAATTGAACAGGGATAAAGTTTGAGTGGAGTAGAGATGGGTCGCTCTACCTCCACTAATCCAAATTTTTGTCCCTGATAATTTCCACAAGTCGTTTTGAGTTGGTCACAGTTCTTGCCCTGTTGATTTATTATATTATCAAATTCCTCATGATATCTCTGTCTCAACCCAAGAGAGTGACCATAACCTTACAGACTTTAAGCTCCTTCAAGATGTGCAAAAGCCGTATGACAGGAAAATCCTTGAGCAAAATGGCACAGGCTAAGTCATACCCTCACCAAACGTTGCAATCCTAGTGGGGGTGAACGTTGTAATTCCATTATAAAAATTGTCCAGGAGTATCCTCATGTTGGCGCCAGTATTAAAACTTTTCATGGTAACAAAAAGCCCATGGATGTTCATGTAATAAATAACAATGGTTCTTCTTATTCAGTGTACATACTGTGGTATTTCTTATAAAATACAAAAATTAAGTGATTATAGTTACTAGTGCTCCAGTCAATATAATATCCACCAAGCTTGTGGCTAAGCTTCCACTGAAGTCTGATGTGGAACATTGATTAGTATATAGGACCATGGCGGCACAGAGTACTGTGTCAGAGGGCGCTTACAGCGTGTTACCTCTGAGATTCAGTTCAGTCAGGGCTTCCGCCACAATGGTGGTTATCCCTAATAATAAATATGAAATGGTGATTGGAGCCACATTCATTTAGCAATTTGGGGCAGTGGTCAATATGGCGGAAGAAATGATTAATATCCTGGGACAACAGATCCTCATCTATTTTACCTCCAGCGGAGTCCCAAAGGACCCAATCCGCTCCAGTCAAATTAATCTCGCATATAGTGATGGGGTGATTCCTGTTTGATATTGGTGGATGAAGCAAAGGACCAGAGCTCTGCCTAACCAGATTTACAAATACAACGGCATTCCGCTACAGGCTGCAAACGCCATCAGTATACCTTTGGGCATCAGGTCATATTAGGGATGGAGCTTGAAATAAACATTCTGGAAGTTCTATACATGGAAATTATGGGGCCCTACCAGCAATAGTATCTTGAACCCAATGTGGCTCCTGGATTACTGTTACCAGGGCATGTGGAAGTAAAATTATTGATAGCGAACCTACAGAAGGAGTCTATGACAGTCCAAAGGCACCAAGTGTTGGCTTATTTACAATTGACTCCTATTGGTGAGGTTCATTTTTTTAGTACTAGATGGTCCCAACCCGATATTGGTAAGGTTCATCAAATTCACAATTTTGGTTCTTGAGGATCTCAGCCTACCAGTAAAATCTTATCTGGCGCATTGACTATGGTTCCATGGGAGGCTCTAACTGGGCTTTAGAGGAACAGAAAGATAGGGCGATGGCACTGTTTGAAAAATATTGAGTAATATTCGCATCTACTGACCAAGATTTGGGATGTGCGCATAGACTTGTGCATTGGGTAAATATGGGTGATTACCCCCCCATTTGGTTGCAGCCTATTCAGTGCTCAAAAGCTGTGGAGAAATTGTTTCTGATGAAGTAGACAAATTAATTGAGCAGTGGATTTTAGAGCCATCCAAGAGTCTGTGGGCATCACCAGTGTTAATTGCTAAGAAAAAAGATGGCACAAACTGGGTGGTCATTAACTATTAGAAATATAATAGCATCATGGAGAAGGATTCATATCCTCTCCGCGGATTGATGACGCTTTAGAATGGCTGGGAGGTGCTAATTATTTTTTTGCCATGGACTTGATATTGGAGTACTGGTAGATTGAGTTACTGGCGGTGGAACAGGAGAAATGTGCCATGATCACCTCTAAAGGGTTGTTTCAGCCTACGGTATGCCCCAAGGGTTATGTATGCCCCAGAAACGTTTCAGAGGGCTATGGACATGATCTTGGGTGATCTGAAGCTGTCCTGCGTTCTAGTCTACCTTAACAGTATTAAAGTGTTTTTGTGAAAGCTCATGGGGCAACTTGACCACTTAGAACAAGTGTTCTGCCAACTTGCTGATACTAACATCAAAATCAAACCTCAAAAGTGCAATTTTTTCCAAGTAGTAATTGGAATACCTCAGGTTCATGGTAGACACAAAATGGCTTAAACCTCAGATGGAAAATGTGGAAGCTACATGTAAGATGACTTGATCAGGGAATAAGCAGGATATCCAGGTATTTTTGGAAAAAGTCAGTTACTACTGGTGGTTCATTCTTAACTTCAGCTGTATTGGGGCATCACTCTTTGAGTTATTATAAAAATTCCACCTTCAACTGGACTGAACAATGCAAAAACGCTTTTGATGCCCTGCAGACTGCATTGGTGAATGCGCCAGTGTTGCAATACCCAAATTTAAAAAAGGAATTCATAGTGCAAATGGATGCCTCACTTTCCACTGTAGGGTCAGTATTATCCCAGAAGGATGATGATAGCGTAGAGCACCCTGTCGCCTTTCTCAGTCAAAGCTTAAACTGTCATGAACAGAATTACACCATGACTGAGCGGGAGTGCTTAGCAGTGATATATGCATTTAAACAGTTCTGGGTATACCTCCTTGGGGTGAAATTCAAAGTGGTAATGGATCATGCATCCTTGCGTTGGCTGCAGAATCTTCATGAACCTGAAGGATGGCTTGCACGATGGGCCCTGAAGCTCCAAGTGTATGACTTCAAGATAGTACATCAGCTGGAGGCAAAACATTAAATGCAAACTGTCTCTCATGGTTACCAATGGTTGTTATTATGGCAGATTTAGCTGACATTATGTATGAGAAGATGGTGTTGGGCAAATATTATAACAAACTGCCACATGTGATTAAAGTGCTGGATCAACTGGAACAAACACCTGTTTGCATGATGGGGAACTATATAAAGCAAATTGAAGAATTGACGCTGAGTTTCCCAAAGTTTTCTAATAGACCTGCAATTATTATGGATGCTCATGGAGCGGCAGGTTATGGAGGGTTTCAAAAACGTTGGAGTTTATGTGACCATGCTACTATTGGGAGAGCATGCATTATGACAAATTTATAGATGGTTGCTTGTTGTCACCAGTGTCAAGTGGAGAAACCTTTCCACAAGAAGACCACCTATCAGCTGGTTAAGCCTCGTTTTGCATGACAACCATTTTCCCTGACATGGTGGGGCCTCTTACAAAAGGCATGACCCACTCTAAGTATATACTAGTTGCAATTGATCACTTGACAGGATGGGTGGATGCAAGAGCAACCAACGATTTAGGGGCTTTCACTGCCTCCAAGTTCATTATGGAGTGTGTAATACAGTGACATGGCTGTCCACAATTTATTCTCACGGACAATGGAACAAATTTCACATCATATGTCCTGCCCAAGTTGAATGAACTAATGGAAATCTTCGGGGTCATAACTACCCCATACCACCCTGAACCTAATGGGATGGTGGAATGGGTTAATGGAACATTGGTGAACATTCTTTGCAAGCTTGTAAAGAATCACCCTTCTGAGTGAAGTACCCTCCTACCCACCACCATCTTTGCTTGTAATATCAGCTACCACTTGGTGACAGGGAAGAGTCTTTTCCAAAACTTTATGGTAGACATCCAGCTTTTCCCACATTGATTTACTCCTGTGTGGAGGACACCAGCAGAGTAGAACCACAGCTTTATCTGACCAAATTAATGGGAATGCTGGTAAAACTCCAAACTGGAGCTTATTCCACCAGTTTAGCTAAGAAGATTTGAGATCTGGTGGCTGGCCAAAGTAGATGTAGCAGACTCCCACTGTTCGCTGTTGGAGATCATGCCTTGTTCCATAACTGGCATGGATTTGAAGGGAGGAACAAGCTCACTAACATATGGACCAGACTATATGAGATAGTTGAGAAGAATGGTTATGATGCCTACACCATTAAGGAACCCGTGGGTAATCAGATTATCTTTCAAGTATATGCAAAGTTTCTTTGGCTGTATAAGCAGTAGGATCTTATTGTCCAGTCAAGGGGGGTAATGCCAAGAAATTAGTATGGCTGGATGGTAAGCCATATTCAGCGGATTGTATCATATTAGTCAGGGTGAGCCTTAAGATTTAGGTGGGAAATTATGTTGAGTTGAAGTGAATTGATCAAAGTGATAACAGTTTGGCAAATAGAAATAATTCCGCTAAAGCCTTGATAATGTGATGAAACCCCTAGGATTGTAGTAAATAGAGAGTTACTAAGCTGAAAGGTTGAAATCAACCAAGAAGATTGTTATTTAAGAACTGGATGAGAGAATGGAAGGGGGAGGTTTTTGAGTAGGAAGGAAGAAGAAAGTCTGTGAAAAGTAGCCTGCCATATTTATATATAATAAAATAGTGTCCGTTGGAGTGATAGTTCCATATTTTTATATATTTTATCATTTACCAAGGATTGGCGATCTTCCTATCATCCATCCACTGTTCAGTGGTGTTAAACATGCAACCAACTTGGCAAATTTAATTAATACCGTAAAAAGTCAACAAAGATAACTTACAACAAGCATAATTCATCACTAATAACTTTGAAAAGCTCTTGGTTGATTGCAAACAGGGGGAAAATAGGCTGACAACAGCACCTGTTGGGGCCAGGTGTCTTGATAGGTAAGTGCTTGGGGTATAGAGATAGTGTGCATGAATTTCAGTAGTCCAATCATGCATGATTCAGGTGGATGGACACATTAAACTGATACTGAGGTTGATCCAGATCTGACCTGACCATCTGAATCCATGTACAATTTTTTACAGAAGTTTATCATGATTTTACCTCGCATGCTGGTGACAATTTGCATGGTGGCTGACAGGGTGCAGCCAAGGCCAGGGCGGGTAGTTAAAGTCTCATTTTGAATCATATGGGTCTGGTATACCTAAACCTGTTGGGGGAAGACTCACCTTCATTGAGGATGGGGTAGGTTGGAGGGGCGATTTTGAATCTGAGAGTAATTCAAACAATTTGACTTTGCTTGGTATCAACTTACCGGTATTAGATGAACTCAAACTAATTAAGGATGGCCCCTGGTAAGGTGGGAGGCCGGGAACTCCCTTCTGGTGATGGCACTTGGCCACCACCACCTGGCAAACACCCCCTCAATCTTCTTCACCAACTCCTTGATGGTAAGAGTAGCAATAAAGAAACAACCTTTAGGGGGTAAAATGTCACTCACCTCTTACCAACCACATGGGCTAAATCACTCTGGTTGTTGAAAGGGTGAAAAGCCTGTTTGGCCCCTTTCTTGGTCCAAAAAGGGTGCTCTTCCAAGTTAAGGTGCAGAAGAATTTTAGTTATATCAAAATGGGAGGTTTGTGGAGGGGTTATTCATAGATCAAGGAATTAACCCCTATGATTGAGCATCTCATAACATTTAGGAACAACCATACTATTAACCCTTATAACGGGAGTGCTTTTGATTATTGAAGTGACTAAAGGATTTCAGATATCAGTTTAGGAATATCTTAAAAAACAACCTGCACGCCGCACTCTCAACCACTCTCGTTGGTGGAATACAGAGTCCAGGTGTTTCTGGATATCCAACAAACAGCTTTATGGGAAAAGTTTTGTGGGGATGTACACACTTTTTTCCCAACTACAGTGTACATCGCACCTCACTCCATGTCACGCGGTTGGCTGGACCTCAGTTTTGAAAACAAGGAGGCAGCAGATGAAGCTGCTGCAGTGCGTGTAGTGATTGACCTCCCTGAAGGACAACGGGTCATTGAAGCCAAACGCACCAGATGGACAAAATCCAACCAAATTTTCCTCATGTTTGACTTTTTGCCCACTACAGAAAAGCGTGCCATTCTGGAGTAGCACCTGAAAAATGGTCTCACCATATATGGCGAAATACAATCCTTTGAGATGCAACGCTTTACGCTGATGCCACACCTGTGCACTGGCAAAGCCATTTCAGTTCTGACTCCAACCGAGGAGATTGTGAAGGACTTAACCCAGATCCTGCACTCCACATATAAAAATATCGAAGGGCATACCACCCACCATTTCTGGGTAACCGTAGATAGCGCACCCCCCATCTGCACCCACTGTGATGCATTCAGCCATAAGGCACACACATGCCCCACCAAGGAGGGCATCACATTCCAAGAGCACCCCTCAGCAGCCATGGCCAGCGGGGAGGCGCACTATGAACCAACTACCAGCACCAAAGAGGCTTTCCCGTGGGGAGCACAAGGCTGTTACTTACTAGTAAAGCCTATCTCCCCTCAAGAGCAAAAGAAGGCCAAACAGGCCCGCAGGGCCGCGGCCAAGGAAGCGGCCAAAGTCACCTCTGCTATCCCACACTCCCAATGCCAGGAGGACATCAAAACCTTTGCAGTGGAAGCAGCTCGGGAATCCCTCAACCAATCAGATTGGGAAGCCCATGCTGATTGGGCCACCCAATCTGAAGATCTGATGGGCAACTCGATCTCACCTGACCTTTGCAACCAAGCCCAATTGAAACTGACTTGGTCCCCACTTTACCTGTAAAAAAAACTTTGACCTGAACGTTGGTGCACCAAACTCATCCACACCACAAAAAATTTGTTCAATGTCAGGGAAACAAAAAGCGAAGGCAAAAGCCAATGCAAACCTGTCTGCTAAAATTAACAAAACTACTGATAGCGTTGCCACAAACACCCGCGCTGCCATGAAGGCCCATGGGGATCCAGAGGAGGCTGGTGGGCCTGGGTTCCCACCCCCTCACACCTAAGGTGTGATGGGGGAAGCCTTCACTTTAGGGACATTGAATATCGCTGGACTCGAGGCCTCGCCGTCCTAGGCTAGGAAACTGAGTTTTTTACAAAAAAATTTACCTGTGGACATCCTGGCCATCCAGGAGTCCCACTGTCCAGGAGGTTTCAAGGACACTTGGAAAACCATGCTCCTCCCTTCCTTATCCTTCTGGTCAGAGCACTGTGGGGTGCTAGTTTAGAAAAACAATTTTTTAAATTTTTATCATTGGAATCCTTCCTCAATGGCTGAGTCCTCGTTGTTACATTCTCATGGGCTGACGTGGTGCACATTATTGTCAACATTTATGCCCTGACCTGTACATGAGAGCGTCAGGAATTTTTCTCATTGGTCAAATCCCTTCCATTACCTTCTGACCCTTTCATAGTTGGCGACATGAACTGTTGGCTAAAATCACCCATGGACCATTGGCCTTCCTCATCCCACGCCCCCCAGGGTCATGTAGAATTCTACGTTCTAAAGGCCACCCTTGGGTTATTAGACGCGCTGCCATGGCAAGCCCCGCTGCTCAAAAACATGATGTGCCCCCATGTCCACAACGGCCAATTAAGGTCTATGACTTGCATTGACCTTATCCTCACGCTGGCGAAGTTTTGATCTCACATTTTCCACTTTCAAACAACAAAAATCGAATTCTCTGACCACTGTTGGTCTCAATAATCTACCACTTACCTGTCACAGCGGCTAAGGCCCCGCATTGGTGCAAACTCCACCCATCCAAACTTGCATCGCCAGTATTTTCCACTTGGGTGGAATCAGCAACTTTGGCAAAGGAGTTTATTACACTGTTTTGCACGGACCCAATTTCCACATGGTCAGCCTTCAAAGAGGATACCATCCGCCACACTCGCCACCTCTCCTCCTGACGCTCATGAGCTACATCAGCTGTCATCTCGCGCTCTCTGGCAGAGTTGGCACACCTGGAGTTCAACATCCCAGCCACAGGCTACAGCTCTGCTTGGGGATGGAAGTGGGCAGAAGCAGCTGCCCACCTCAACGCGCTCGAACGGCAACACAAACATCAGATTTGTGTTCAGTACAGGGCTAAACACATTACAGAGGGTGGCACATGCACCATATATTTTTTTAAAAAATTCTTCACACCACGCCAGAGCGTGGCCTGCACACAGGTGCGGAGATCAGATGATTCCATCGTGGATACGCTGGCTGAAATGGCAATTGAAACACAAAAGTATTACTCTGAGTTGTACCAATCCAATCCAATTCAGCTGGCCAAAATGGCGAAATTTCTCAATAATGCTCACATCCGCACCATTTCCCAATACCCAGAGTTAATGAATTTGATTACTCCAAATGAACACTGGTCAGCCATCTGCAGTGCACCAAATCAGAAATGCTCAGGCCCTGATAGCATTCCATATGAGTTCTATAAGAAGTACTTCAAATATATATCACCACTGCTGCTTGCTTCCCTTAACCAGAGCCTTCTGGATATGCGCCTTCTACCAGGAGGGCAAGAGGCCTTCACCGTCACACTCTTCAAGAAAGGGGATAAGCTAGATCTAGCCAACTGGCACCCCATTTCTTTAACTAACACGGATACAAAAATTTTAACTAAAATCATGGCTAACCATTTAGGGATTGTAGCATCCGCCACCATCTCCCCAGAACAATTCAGTTTCATACCCAGAAGGTCAACTTGGGACAACGTGCACTCTGTGGCTAACGCATGCCAGCTTACAGCCTCTAAGGCACTTGATAGTTTGGACCAACAGAAGGCCTATGATAGAGTAAACTGGGAATACCTCAGGGCCTGCCTCCGCCAATTCTGCTTGCCCCCTCGCTTCATCAACTGGATAATGCTGCTCACAGAATCTGCAACAATGGCAGTGCAAGGCCCTGGCTTCCTAACGGAAGTAGTCCGCCCTCAAAGGGGCCTACGCCAAGGGGACCCCCTTAGCCCACTCTTATACAACTTCAGCCTTGACCCACTACTTCGAAACATGAATGCCCACCTCAATGGGGTCCATGTACCAGGCCAAGCCCCAGTCAAGATGATGGCGTTTGCAGATGACTGTGTGGTTGGGGTGTCTAATAATCAAGATGCACGCGCGCTTGAAGCTCTCATCCAGGAGTATTCCCGGGTAAGTAATGCTGCACTGAACGCTTCCAAAAACAAAATCATCCTCCTTGGTTGGTATCAAACATGCTGGGCCCCAGTGACCAATGCCCAGCCCAGCCCATCTGCTTGCACACGTGCTCGCCTTCCCTGCTCACTTCACACCACCCCACTTGTGCTCCCCTTCGTGCCACACCCTACCATAGGGCCTGTCCGCCATCTGGGCGTGTGGGTGGAGGCAGGCGGGTATGCCTCAGCAATAATGGAAAGTCATATTCTAGACAATGTGACAAAGCGTATTGCCTCCCTCAGAGCCCACCCTACTTCCCTTACTGGCAGGGTCGTTTTAGCCAACTCTATGCTCCTCTCCAAAGTCTGGTTTGGAGCCCATGCAATCGCCTTCTCCTCAGGTTTTTTCAAATCTATGTATGCCCTCCTACAAGGGTGGCTATGGTCAGGCTGCCCACCGCCAGTGCAGCTTGAGGTCATGTTTGGCTCTTGTTGTCATGGTGGCATGGGCCTGCTTGACTTTAAAGCCCATGCTGCCAAGATCCTAGGCACCTGGATTGTGGCCATCACTGCCCCTACACTCCCCTCCCAACACTGGTCCTGCATGGCCCACTTCAACTTCTCCCGCACCCTGGGCCTTAACAATCCATCAAACCCTCACTCCTTGATGAAATATCTGGCTTCCCACCCATTGGCCACAGGTCCTTATTGTACTAAAACTCACTACAAATGAATCCTCCTCTCCATGCGGAGCGCCGAGTGGAGAATTTATATTAGTGGACACACAGCACAGAGAGGCTGCCCCTCTCCTCAGTTCACACAGGAGGTACAGAGGTTACCCATTCAAGATGGCTTGATTCCCACATGGCCCCATGTCCTATCCAGGGTGGACTACCTGGACATGATGGACATCCCTTATTCCATTGAGACCCAGAAGACTATTTGGAAATATGCACACCACCCTCTGTTGCAGCCTCAAATCTGTTCCCATGTGTGGCGCTGCCTGAGGCAGGTGTACTGTACAGCTGAGCACTCTAAAACTTTACACTCCTCCTGCATCATGTGTGGCAAGTATGGAATGCTGTTCCACCACCTGGAGAAGTGCCCTACCTCTAAGTGATATGGCACAAAGTTCAACGTCTACTTGTCCAGGATCAAACTCATCCCTTCAGTCTGTCAAGAGATATGTTTGCTATATTCATGGTATCCCCCCTACCACCCTCCCTCCATGCTCTGGTGGTTGCAATTGCCATGTGGACTATCCACATGATTGTCTTGGATGCCATTGCAGGCTCCACCCCCACCCTCCCAGAAGCTGTACACAGATTCCAGTCCCATCTGGTGGACCACTTTCAAGCGTGGATGTTTGAGTACCTCCCACTGCATTGCTGTCAGCTGGTCTCCTCCTGGTTCCCAGTTTGGTTCATCAAATTGGACCTTTTCCTCCACATGTGTTCAATTGTGGTTACAGCCCCTTTACACGTTCCCTCACCATAGTGGTATTCCCACTGGCAACAAGAGATAGCATTGCTTCTCTGGGGTGGCTTCCCTGTTACTAAGTTTCATTTCTTTCAGGTTGACATTTGGAAGTGTCCATCCCCTGGTTGGCCTTCCTTGCAATAAATTAAAATTAAAAAACAACCTGCACAACCATCTAGATAGGGCAACAATTAAATTTGGTTACACCTATGTGGATAAGATATGCCATTGAATTGAGATCCCCATAGTGGATGACATCACAAGGTTACAGTAGGGGGCTCATCCTAAGGCTGTATAATTGCTTTGGTACCCTCAGATATCTTGCAAGCCTCTACCCTTAAAGTGCACTATTTCTGGCTGTATACTCCTTAACAAAGGTTTGATAGATTGGTTAAACTTAATTATAACTTTTGATGGCTTTAAAGGTTGGCATCTTGAAACCTTACTTTGGGCACCTTGACATGCCTGCGCTTAAATTGAAGGTCAGATGGATGAATGGGCGGCATTATAAACGGGTAAGATGATTTGATAATAGGTTGAACTTCATATATGTTAAGGGTCTAGTTTGGGTCTAGAATATTGTCTTATGCAAGTTAAGGTTTGGGTTTAAAACTTGGGTTATTCAAGCCAATAGGATTTTGATATTCTTTCTTTATCTATATTAATAAAAGCAAGTGTGTGTGTGCGTGCGCGATGCCCAGCCAAAACTACAGCATGTAGAGCTTTGAAAATTTGGCCATAGGTGTATGGGAGAGGGTCCGTGTGCACCTCGAAGCCGGATTTTTAATTTTTACAATAAAATAAAAAGTATATATGTAAGAAGTGAAAATTAAATATGTTTTTAATGGAACCATCTAGTACTAAAAAAAATATGTTTTTAATGGAAGTCGGTATATTTTACGGCTGAGAAGTTTGATATTCGGTTGATTCGATAGTTTAATTAATTTTGGCAAGCGGTTGGTGGTTTTGGGTTGCTTAATAAGCTTAACGGTTCTTGGGTTGGGACCATCTAGTACTAAAAAAATAAGCTTAACGGTTTTAATAAAGAAGTTAGTGATTGGTTGATTCGATAAGTTAATTGGTTTTGGTGAGTGGTTGGTGATTTTGTTATTTCGATACATTTAGTTTTGGTTTGCGAAGCGGTTGGTGATTGGTTGATTTGGTATCTAATGATTTTAGCTAAGTAGTTTAGCAGTTTAGTTATTTCTATAGGTTTAATTGGGTATGGCTGAGTGGTTAATAATTTTATATTGATTCAGTATAATTTGATTTTATTTTTATCGATAACCGTCTACAAATATAAAAAATATAAATTATCAGATAAACTTTAAGCCCACAAACAAATCTGAGTTAAACTGGATATCAACAAGAAAGCCTAAAACTTTCTTTACAAACTATCTTTCTGTTTATTTATTTATATCGGATACATTATCTCAAGCAAATAACCAAAAATCACCAAACTTGGCACAAGTACTTTATAAAGTTTGGGAATTATAATATAACTTTTTTATAAAAGCATATAAATTTTAATATCAGCTCTATATAAGATCTAATATATATATATAATGCTAATTCTATAGCAATTTGGCTGAGTATTTTCATATTCATTTTTAATTCGATAGTTTCATAGGCTTTGATATTTATTTGGTAGTTTTTGGCTCTTTTGTAAGTTCAACAATTGGTTTTAGCTGAGTGGTGGTTTATTTTTTGGTTGATTTAATAGGCTCAATAGTTTAAGGTAAGTGATTGGATGGGTTAGTTAATTTGGCAGGCTTAATTAATTTTGGCTAAGTGGTTGGAGGTTGGAATATTTAATAGGTTTAATGGTTTATGAACTTACTGATAGCTATCTACCAATATAAAGACTAAAAAAAGCTCTAAAAAGTATGAAATAATTGAGAAATTAAACCTACTCAATAAAACCCTTTTTGAAGTTGGCACCATATTTTAAACTGAATTATAGAATTTTGCTCACAAATACAAATAATATTTTGTGTCTGGATTGGATCCAAGTGTAAATTATAAGCAACTTAGAATAAATAGTACTGAGTATATAAATTATAAATAACTATTATAAGTCAGTTAAAATATGGTGCCGACTTCAAAAAGGGTTTTATTGAGTAGGTTTAATTTCTCAATTATTTCATACTTTTTAGAGCTTTTTTTAAAGGAGGTTCTTTGTTCAAAAAAAATTTTCAATAAGGTTCTTTTTTCCCAAAATTTTTTTTGAAAATGTTCTTTTTTCCCAAAAAAAAACTTTACCCTCAGCTCTTTTCCCTCAAAAAATTAGTGCATTTTTAAAGTGGCTCTTTTTCCTACTGTTATTAAATATTATTCTCTCTATATATCTTTTTTGACCCCTTACTATTTCTCTATAAAAGTAAAACTCATTGTATATATAAATTATATATAGTATATTATAAACAAATATACTGATAATTCATTTTATTAGATTTAGTTGATTTTATTGATTAAATTATACTAAATTTACTGATCCCCATCTACAATACTTCATTTTAATAAAATTTAGATGATTTTATTGGTCAATGTATGCCAAATTTACTGATTGCCATCTACAGTAATTCATTTTATTAGATTTGGCTGCTTTTATTAGTCAATCTATGTAAATTTATTAATTGCTATTTAAAAGAATTCATTTTTTTATTTTTTTTTATTTTTAAGCTTGACATCTCAGTTATATCTTATTTTGTACCCATCATCCACACAAAGGTTGTTGGTACTAATACTTAAGTTTAAACCTATCAAACTGAATAAATTAAGTATCAACCATCTAGTACTAAAAAAATAAATTAAGTATCAAGTCACCTTTAGAATAGACTGATATCATACATTTAATTCATCAGTATAAGTTTAGATTCAGAACTGAAATGCTTGCTTATGTTCACCTGCTTCTTTTAGTGTTTTTAATGCTTATAAAATTAGGATTTCTATAAATTCTACACCAAAGCTTTAATTCTACTCTGATAGATATGGTCAATCAATTCAATTGGGTATTGTTAAAAATAGATGGCTTCAATCTTTAGAATCTCTATAAATCCTACAGCAAAGCTTTAATACATTATTGCTAGATGTGGCTATTAATTTGGGTTAAAAATTATTTTATTTAAAAATAAAACAATCTTACCACACAGAGGTGCCTGCACTTCAAGTTCCACCTAGGTTTTAGCAAAACCCTGCCAGATATAGAAACTCAATACAGAAAGTATAAACTTAATTAGCACTTTTATGGAGCAGACTTCTTAACTGTTGCATTTCTTTAAGTGCTTTTGCATCATGGGGATTTTTTAATAGTTTATTGTTGTTTAGGTCAAATATTGCTATGCCATCCAAAGTTTTCACTCTACTGAGGGCTACATAAGCTCAGCCTTTGGCAAATAGTTTTTTCCCAAGGTTAATAACAGCCTTATTCAGTGTGACACCTTGCAATTTATGGACTGTCACCACCCAACTTAGGATTATGGGGAACATTATCTGCTCAACGTCTCCATATCCTTTTGTTGCTTGGTATACTGTATTGCTAGGAGTGACTGCAACTAAGCTACTAGCATCTTTTATCTGAGCTCCTATTGTGACATCATCAAACTTTATTAACACTGCTTCTTGTAATTCTCCAACTTCTAATTGGTCTTTTCACAGTGCTGGCCACTTAAACTGCTCGATTACTCCCATTGCACCATTAACCAGTCCATCTGAAATTTAAATATTGCATCTAAGCATTATATGTGACCCTTTGGCTAGCTTTATTGTATGCAAGAGTTCTCCACAGTTATTCACATCTTTTGGAATTACAGTGCTTAATGGTCTTCTTCCATATGTTGCAGCCTCATGAGATTCATCAACTGCATTTATGATATAAAAATGTGAAGCTTCAGCGGTGATATTAGTTATTTTCAAGTTATAGCTATTGACTAATTTGAAAGTTGGATAAATTCTAACTGCTGCATCATCTGTGTGACGGTTGAGGTCTATCCTCAGCATCACATTGCCCTGATCTTTGGTAAGACAGGGCAGGCTGTGTCTGTATGTATGGAGGAGGAGGGGGCATTGGTTCTGGCAAGGATGCCTAAGGGGCCGGAGCTTGGAGTAGGCCAAGGAGCAAGATGGGCATCCAAGTCAGAACAAAACGGAAAACGAGTAAAATGGGTAGTTTTGAGATTTGATTTGGATTTGAATCAAGAATGGAATGAAACGGGTGCTTGGGAGTTTCACAGTTCGATTGGGAGTTAAGATGGAACTGGCGCGGAACTGTTGAGGATTGGAACTGGCACAGAACCATTGAGTAAAGATTCCGCGATCCTGCTGTAAAGTTTACACCAAACATCATTCAAGTTGGCAATGGCACCATAAGCTTATATTATATTTTATTTTAGCTTTTAGCATGTGTATATAGGGAAGGAACTGGGAGCTGGAGGCTCCTCAGTTCTGTTTTCTATCAACTTGGCTAAATATCAAATAAAAGAACCTAAAATTCATATATTTATAATTTGGGTTTATTTTAAAAGATATTGCTAACTGCAGCCATGTTTGGCTTAAATCAACAAGAATTGGACTTTGAGAGTGAGCTTGGGAGGGCTATTGCCTCCCTCTATACCTTGTCTTGGAGTCAAGGCATGTTGCTGGGGTTAAGTATACTTGCAACTGTTTTCCAGGGGGTGCTTGTCCAATCTTGTAGCTCACGCACCAGGAGAGTAGTATCAGGAGTCCTGTCAGCCCTATGGTCTTTAACATGGATCCTGTTGCCCAACTCATTCGTGGCTCATTGGAAGGAGCCAGTGCGTTACAATCTGCAAAATCACCTGTTAATGCAACTCTTCTCCTCTCACACAACAATTCTAATTGGGTGGTGGTTAGTTCACCAAATTGCAGGTTGTTAAGAAGATCTATAAACTCAACATCATTCTGCTGTCTCATATTATTAGTTAATTTACAGAAAGAGAACTGATGCCATAGATAGATTTCTGCTAAACACCATTGAGGTTGTTCAAAACACCAGTGACCTTTTACTGGAGGAAGCTGCATAATATCACCAAACAGTAATATATGCACCCCACCAAATAACTTGACATTGTTTTTAAAATTCTTGCAGTCTCAGGTGTAACATATGTAGATTATCATAAGAAACCATAAATATCTCATCTATTATCAGCCATTTGATGTAATGCCATTTCCTTCTCTCTTATTCAAGTTGTTGGCCTGTCATCTTTTTGTATATCATAGTCTTACCCTTTTCAATTGGTAAAGAAAAAAACTGAGTGCAAGGTTTTGCCAAATATCTGCTGAGTAGCAACACTAGTCAAAGCAGCTACTTCAGTAAACTGTGATTTTACTAACAAATCTACTTTAGGCCCATAACAAAGTTTGATGTGTTCAACCAACAGCTTTAAAGTAATTGATTTGCCACTGCCTGCACCACCCATTATAGATTGCAACATCTGAATATCATTGCCACTTATATTTTTTTGATAGCTGCAGTAACTTCACTAAAAAGCTCTTTTTGTTGCACATTTAGACTTCTGACACCATTTATATATACATCATCAGGTATTCCTGCTATTTCATTCCCTGGTAAACAGAAATCATCTGGGTCATATATTATTTGTTCATCCACATGGATCATAGGTTCATCATTATTCAGCTCATTTTCAGCCTCATATATAATGTTAAGGGCTGCAGCTTGGACCAAAGCCTGCTGATTAACTTGTTCTACATTAGCAAACTCTTCTGTAGTTAAATTTCTAAGTAATGGCCTTAGCTCATGCTGTCATCTAAGAAAACAGGCTTCTACAGGCTCATTGTCTAGTAGAAGTTTGTTTTCATTTCAAAATGGTATATGACACACAATTAGACTATAATAATACCCCTCTCTATCACTGTTCAATGTATAATATCAAGTGCGCAGGACAGCTTGCTTATTTCTTATTCACATGCGTTTATGATTCCTTAAAATTATATACTTTTAACTTTCTTCCTCAATGCTTTCATTCAGTTCATCATCTCCATCATCTTCTGCCCAAATATTACTCATCATTGGTTCATATCTGACAGAAAATTCAGCCAAGCTTAAATTTTCAAGTTTGTCTGTCCTCTCAATGTAGCAATCAAAAATGTTATTATATGTTGAAGTTTCATTATCTTCTAATTGTAAAATTTGAAATCTTTGATCAGGCTTGAAGCAATTTATAAAACAGCCTTGTGTAAAGACATTTTGAGTGGAAGGTGACATAATCTCTAAGCACATTCAGGGGCACTAACTAACCACAAAGAAAGAATTGTCGTTGATACAGAAGATAATTATTCCATATATTCCCCCCTCATCTTTTAGCCTTTTGTATAGCTTCTTTGACAACATCACCAGTTTCATTTGGCTCAAACTTGCTGGCATACTTTGCTATATAATATGCAATAGCAGTGATAGAACCACATGGGTAGATGTCCATATTTTCTTCTCATAGAGTTAAAAGATCTAGATTATAAATTATTTACAAAAAAATTTTCTGCAGTTCTTTGCAGGATGCAAAAATGTCAGTTATTTGCAAGGGTTTCATCAGGACTTAGACAGACTGTTTGATCACTGACTGGTCTGAGAAATCCATATTTGCAGGTATAGTTGTTGCAGTTTTTGTAACATGTAGCAGTGTGTTTGTGTATTTGTACCCTTTTACTATATGTTGCAATACTGCATCACCAGAATCTAATGAGCAGGACACAATTTTGTCAATCATATCCATACCATGCCTAGTAGCAAAATTAGCATGTGCAAATGAGGACTTCCTCTATATTGAAACTCTATTATGTATCAGTAATCTTTTATAGCACCACTGTAAAAATTTACTGGTTTGGTTATTATTGGCAAACAACCCTAGTAATTTTTTACTGCACAGGTTTGGTTTCTTGTGCACTTCATTTGTGTTGTATAGTATATTAGATTATTGGTTGATAGTAGTATGATGACTATTATCCATAGTTGAGTGTGAATTCTTATATCTTGGCCCAACACTTGGCTAGTATTCACAATTAGATACTTGAGATGTTGTGATCTAGGGATTTTTTCCCTTGTTCTGTCCAACCCAATCTTCTCTGAAATTTTCTGGTGACAGTCTCTTTGGTCCAACACACAGTCAGCAGCAATCCTCAATTGTGTATCCCTCTTCTCTAGATCCCCACTCAGATCTTTACTCTTTTCACTAAGAGTCTCCCAATTATTGCACACAGCAATAATATCCTTGAGAAGAATAGCACAATGGAAAGCTGATGATAGTTTGCTGTTTAAACTATATACTGGATGAACAACTATAGAACTATATATCTCTGTTCTAAACTCTGGTTTTTTATTAGGAGTAATTTTAGGGAATTTATAGTGGAGATTCAGTTGTCTAAATCTTGGTTGATACCTCTTTGATGAAACGGCAGCCATTACCATTGAATCACCCATCCTCATCTCAGAAGTGATGATCTTCCCCATTCTGGCTAAAATTACATCATTGGACATCTTTGAGAACTAAACGGAAAGAGTAGGAAAATGTGTCCCTAACATTTTCCACTTGATCCAAGTGAAACAACCATATTTGGCTAGCAACCTGCTTAGGTAATGGGACTTATTACCCATTAAGGTAGGTTACACACCAACTGATTGATTCACTAGTTTCATGCAGCATCACTCACCTTGCAACTTGCTACTCATTTTCAATCAGGCAGTGATGAAACTGAACTGATCCCAATCAGTACACCTGATAGTTAATCACTATCAGATGCCCCTATTTCATCAGAAACTCCGCTTGATGAGATCTTAAGTATTTTTCTGGATCAATTCCTGACAGATACAACCAGGCAAATATCCCAAAATCCCCCAAACATAGTTACTCCAAAACTCAGCCAACTATTTTTCAATTCACTTTGCCTTAGGAAATTATCCCCTAGCAATTTCTGATAATCTAGCGGGCTGGGAATATGGGCAAAAATCCCAACAACCACTCAAGCATCCCAGGTTATATTTTAAATATCAGATTAGTGCATTGACTTGTACCATAAATTGCCATGCAGCAATTACTAGTAATGGTGAATTGAGGACAGCCTTTCAGGAAATGTCAAATGTTAGCTTCACTAAGATTATGACCAGCAGCAATGAGTAATGCTTCAAGCATATCCAACCAATTCAATTTATTGCAAGAGAAGGTTAGAAACCATGTAGGAGTTCCCAAGGTCCTGACCATTGCAATTAATTCTGAACAAACCCATCTCTAGTATGATGCAGATCCTCTTATATTTTGCATAATGAGATGTATGTTATCTATCAAACCCTGTGGTGTGTGATCTCCTTGTTGTATTCTACATGAGACAGACACACTAGCTTTAGCATGAAAGTATTGAACAATAGATAAAGCAAAGAAAAGGTAGTCTGTCCATTGAAATTGTCTGTCACTGCCCATGATGCGCGCTTGAAAATATTCCAAGGGGGTTATGGGAATTTCTCAATGCTCTCAAAACCCATTTTTACCATCAGGAAATAGAAAATACCAAGCTAACTCTTCCATACGTTGTTTTCTTTCAATATTTAGAGGTGGTGCTATTTTTCTTTATACATCAACTAATCTTACTTGACCATCATTCAAATTATTTATTGTCAATAATAATGCACTTTCAACATCAGGTATTTCATCATCTATTGAGTGAAGCATGTTGGTGATAAAAACAGCTTGGATTTCTGAAGTTTCATTGATAGATTCTGCTGCTCTAACATCTATTTCATCAATATTCTTTACAGTTAAGAAAGTATTTCTATCACCATCTAGTACTAAAAAAAGAAAGTATTTCTATCTTCCATCAGCCAAGGTTTATATGCAGTTTTATCTTCATGTGGTTGAATATTGATAGCTTCTGGTATTATCTCTAATGGAGTCAAAGAGTATATGTTTGAAGTAAGAGAATTATTATTTTTGGTATACAAGTTTTGATGTAAAATTTGTGTAAATTGGCAATATTTTTAAAACGCATGCAGCAAGAGGCACATCTTGTTGGTGCTTTATACCCTTTGGGTCTTCTTATATGTAAATCAAATAACCAGAAATAAGCACCATCATCCTGGGTATTGTGATATAGGGCAATAGATGTCAAGTTAGCTGTAAGTATTCCACATATATATATAGAAAAAAATGTGGTTAGAGCATTTTTCAAGTTTGGATATCCACCATCAGTAGCATCATTGATGATATTCCCATCTAAAGCAAGTTCATCACAAACATGCATAGCAATAAAATGATTGTTATATGTTATATGAGATTGGAGCTCAGTCACACAAATATTCAGTATTTGCTTCCGCTGCATCAGGAGCTATACAGTTTGCTACATATTCTTGGTATAACCTATCTTCTATAATGAGTATATAGTCAATATCACTTGCACACCACTTGTTTGGATGAAGTAGACAAAATGCAATGCAAGCAACTGCTGCCATTGCAATAAATTTCATTTCACAAGAACTTATATCATATCTGTTGCTGGCTTGATGAAATGCACCCTGCAAAATTGACATATTCTCTGACAAACTTTTATTTCTACTTATCATATCAGGTTCTACTCCTTAAAACATCTTCATCTGGATTCCTAATTATAGGACCACTACTAATTTGTGCTAGTTGAGTAACATCAATATTATTGGAGAAGAATGGAACCACATCATGATACAGAGATTATTCTTTATTAGCCACTGCAAAGCTACTTTTAATTTAGGAATTTCAACTTTCAGTTGTATTATTTTGCTGAAGATTTACCAGACTTTCAGCCACTATAACAATTCCAGCTTGGTTCAATTGTAGCGGAATTTGCTCAGCTAGTTCAACAACATCTTGCGCAAATAGAATAACTTGCCCTCTGCACCAATCTTAACTGAATTGATTTTAAACTTTAATGATTTTGAGATGAGGCACAATTCTGCTCATGAGTCTCTGCTCAATATCTGATAATTTTGCCAAGTCTTCAGATCCAGATGATAGTTCCATTTTATTCCATAGGCTTGAGGTGGAATTTTTTTTTTTAAGATTAGTTACACAGTGATAGCATGCTACAACACTCCTCAATTCAATTAAATCCAAGAGTATTATTGAAGCCAATTGAGCTGTATTCAAATTACAACGCTGTTGTGGATATAGAGTCTTTTTTACATATTGCACAGGGTACATCACAAAATATATTGATTGTTTTTTAAAATCAGATATACCAAATGAATGTATTTTTTTGCTGGTTATTTTACACATTTTTTGTAAGCAACTACTTCTTGCATCAGCTGTCTCATACTGTAAGATATTATTATTATATTCTAACAAGTCAGTTAGTTGTTGTAAACGTTCTTCAGTGATCTCATTTAAAAGCTGATTATGCTTCACTGAGAGATGATGTGCTCATTCATCAGCAGTCTCATTTGAAAGCCAGTTATAAATCAGTGAGAGCCAATCGCTTGTTCACCAGCAGTATCATTTAAAAGCCAGTTATGAATCAGTGAAATACAATGTGAGCGTTCTTCTGTTGATTCATTTGAAAGCCAGTTATGAAACAGTAAGAGGCAATGTGAGCATTCTTCTGTTGATTCATTTGATAGTCAATGATGTGCTTGATTGAGTCAGTGGGTTTTTTCCTGTTCTGTCTCCTTTCAATATCTATACTTCATATGTTGTCACATCTGTGAAAGTCTCTCCTCACATTTGCTAGGAGACTGTTTGCAGCAAACTTTTGCCATTTTGTTCTTCACATGAGAAGGGCGCTCAGATTTTGCCTCTTATGTTTTGTGCGCACAGCATTTTTCACACATGCATTAGTTTTTGATAGACAAGGCATAGTTTTATGGCAATAAAATAAACCTCAGTTGGTAAAATAAAATGTTTTAATTTTTTTAAAACCCCTCAACAACTTCAAAAAATGTGCTAAAAGTATGAAAAATAGCTAGAAATCCCACTACACAGTATAAACTACTTGCTTAAATGCTTAAAAGAGTATAAATTAATTAATAAACAGTACCAATAATCAATCCACCCATTTAAAGTCAATGCCATATTTCAAAATACCTTATAGAAGTTTGCTACAACTACAAAGTACCCTTATATTAGAATAGTCTCAAGTATAAATGTAAGCACCTAAGAACACACAGTGGTGACTATATATAAGTTCATTTCATTCAAAAACCATTACTAAAGCAATAAAGACCATCTAAGGGAATAAAAGCTCTAACTCTAAAAACCTTTATACCTCCAAGGGAAAACAAAACTTATTTAAAGTATAGGTCATAATAAATTATTAAGAAGAGTTATATTAAAACTAATATTGCTCCTAAAAAAGGGGACTTAATTTTGATCACCAGATCATTTGAGTAATCAAAAATAAACTACCCCTAAAGACTAACCTACAACTTATCTAGACTTTTGACTTAAGTTGAATTTAAATTCAGTAAAAACTAAAAACAAAAATAGCATCTTTAGTTACTAGATTAAAATTAGTTTATCAAAAAATAACTATTCTCAAAAACCCACCTATACAATTTTACTACCCTTAACTCTGAATTAAAAGAATTTGACATTCAGTAAACTGGTAAAATAAAACAAACCTAACTTTAATCACCAGTAAAGTTGATCAAGCATAAATAAAATCTTTGCAATTAAACTATAAACATATCTAAATCTACCTCTGAGTTACTTTGAAGTGGTATAACTACCTTTCAAACCTTTATAGCTCCAAGAATTTGTATAGATTGTTTAAAATAAAAATCAAATTAGCTTATTATAGAAAACTATATTAAAAGTACTATTGAAACTAAATAAAAAGAAAATTATTTTTACTTACCAGACCATTACAATGATCAAAAATGAGCTACCTAATCCATAAACTGCAAACTTATCTAAACCAACCTCTGAGGTAACTTGATTTAAAATTCAGTAAACTATTAGAGGTAAAAGGAGAGCATCTTAAGGCTTTTCTTTCCGCTTGAACTCACTTTTGAGCAAATTTATATAAAAGTTTAATTTTATCCACTGCCACCCAGCCACAACCTTTTCCCATTTGATGTCAGCAGATCCGCTGCCTGCTGCTCCAGTGTGGGGCAGCGGTGATCCACCTCCCAGCATTTTCCACCAGGCAGGGAAATGAAGTTGGACAGGCTCAAATTGTCATGGAAATGGCTGATAAGAATTAGACTGGGCTCCCAGTCAGGGTGTGTGAGCACCCAGTGGAGAGCCCAGAATGCCAAGGGCACAGCGGTCTGTGCAACTAGAAAAAGGGGGATTTAGTGGAGACGTGAGGAAAGTAAATGTTTTTAAACATACTGAAGGCCCCCAAGGCAAACCAGATGATTGCAATGGGGGCAACCGCAGGTCTTACAGGGGCAACCCCCAAGGGTGGGAGAGGTGGGGAGGATGACAACTCCTCCAGGGTGCACAGTTGCTGGCCTTCAGTTATGGATAAGTGGGTCTGTGCGCCAGAGAGGGGTGGCACAGGACCCACCGCATGGACAAGGGTGCTGTCAGAGGGAAAATGGACCCATAACAAGCGTTAGGGCCAAGCCCCCTTGGTCAGGGAACTCTGGGGCCCTTAGGTGGGTGGGATCAACGGTGGATGAGCCAGATGTGGGGGCTGAGCTTGCAGGCATTGAGGTAGGGGTGCCCTGAGGCTGCTCCAATAGGGGAGCGCTCTCAGAAAACCTGAAAGCTAAGCAAATGGATGTTTTCACATTTATTGAATATGCAAAAATGGACAGAGAGTCAACTCCATCATCGATAGTGAGGCAGTTTACCACAGATATGATCCACCGCCATGTGGCAGGGTTGAGTGACCAGATGACCCATTTAGCAATCATTAGGATAACTATTTGGGTGGTGGCATGCTTTGCTGGATTGATCGGTAGAATTTTGAACAACAAAAACAAACAGGTGGAGTTTGTGACAAGGCATTTGAGGTATTTGCTTTATTTTGGTGCAAAGCATGAGGAGAATAGAGATGAACTGACAACTGCCCATTGCAAGGCAGTTGGCTTAAGTATTGGGCAAATTGCATAGTGGGGATGCTAGGGTATTGGGTGGTTGGGGATTGGTGATGGGGTTTGGTTGGCTGGTGGGTGGGGAAGTGGCTGGATGCCCAAAATCTTGGCAAAAATCAAAAAAAACTTTTGCTGATTTTTCCAAATTTTTGGGGCCAGACCAAGTAGATGGTACCAATCTGAGCCTTGACCATTTGAGTCGAGCAGCTCACACAGTTCAGATTTTCAGATTCATCCCAGGGGGCTGTGGCCTTGGTGCTCAGTTGTACACAACCCAATCCAGACTCTTGATTTGATTGTCTAAATGATCCAAACTTCTTAGATCTGTTCCAGGGGGTAGGGGCAACTGGTCTGAGTCACTGGTGGCCTAGTTCAAAACCTGAATTAAGTTCTGATCTGACTTTTAGACCTGACCAGTCTGGACCAGCTCCGTTAGCCCAAAATTTGCAGACTGGGCTCCAATACCTGCGCTGGCTGTTTCTTTAAAATTTTGGTAAGTTTTCCTGGTGAGTGAGGGGTCCCAGGGGCCCGCCCATGGCCCCTGGCCTGCATGATCTCCTGGCAGGTCCCCTCTATCAATTTTATCAGGGTTGGGGAGGGGAGGAGGGGAGATATCTGAGTATCTCTAGGTGGAAGGGCAGTCACCCAGCGCTCATCAACCATGTGCGCCAGGTCACTCAACTGTGACAGGGGGTCCACTTGGGCCTTTGGCCCCCTTATGGTCTGAAAGGGATGCTGCTCCCTATCCAGTTGTAGGGGCTGGTCCCCAAGACTTACACAAATAGTCTGCCAAACTCTGCTGGCCAATTTGTCCCCCCATGGGACTTAGCGCTTCACCTTGCATGCATCCACCCAACTCACCCCCATCTTCTTGCCCTACCCAAATCCACCATCCATTATTGCCTCTGTGTCAACTATGGGAGTTTATTCCCATACACCAACAAGCCAATTATCAAACTTGCCACCACTGCCTTTGCGCCAGCTGGCTTCATTGATTTCTGCCCTTATAAGGGCTATTTTGACATAGGCTTCTCAACAGAAGCAGATGCTGCAGTGGCAGCATTGACTCTGCTCATTTATAAAAATACCCCCATCCCCACCACCCAAACTCATCTCCCTGATGACACCACTCTAGTGGTGTCTACTGCCAACCTCCCTTTGCATCTCTCGCCCCAAATTCTTTACAACAAGTTGATGACTGGGCTTTTGTCTTATGACACTCAGCCCAACCTGGTCTTTGCTATTCCTTCTGGTGTGGAGCACCTTGTGGGCCCTCATGCCACTGCCACTATTATTCCCCACCACCCTACCATCATACAACAAATCCCCCCATGTGCTTGCATTGCTGCAGCACCTGAGCATTTCTTTTGGGCTCATGTCAATTGTGGTCAACCAATTTACCCCATTTGTTTTGCTCTTGACCACACTAAATGGTCCTGACCCCATGCCAATTCCCTCAGTTCAATTTCCGAGCCCATTTTGGCATCATCTGAATGGGGCATTTTGTTGCCCCCTCCTGCCAAACATTCTCATATGTTGACCCAATGTGGGAAGTCAGCCCCCTCCAAATCCTCCAGCCACAATCCCCACCCTGGACACAAACTGCCCAATCAAAGTCAGGCTTGGACCACCATTTGCACCCAAGTGCCCCTATCAAATCCTACCCTCCCAAATTCTCCATCCACCATCCACATAATCCAGAATCCTTGGGAGCTATTGGATGAGGTTGACAAGAAAGGTGGAATTCTCATGAATAAGGATGCTGAAACTGGAGAAGAAAGCCCAATCAATTATGATTGGGATGAATTTTACAATTTGGATTTTGACAAATCCCTCTCCCCCAAACGATACACTCCTAAACCCAATGCTACCCCCTACCAAAGTGACCACCAGCTTGCCATTGCAGCGGCGGCCTCACCCCTTTGCAGCCAGCTCTGCAAAGCAGTGGCCCAATCAATGGCTCAGTTCAGTAAAGGGCTGAGCACAATCGACTTCCCCCTGATTCCCTGAAGTGGCACAGGAGGAAATCTCCAAATTGTTGGATGTTGCCAAAACTGCTGTTGTGCATGTGGTGAGACTAGCTGAATTCAACCCAGCCTCTAAAACTACCCACCAAATGCTTGCCAGCTTGGCCCAACTCCCAGATGCCCGCATCCAAGTGGAGCACCATGTGGCAGAGTTAATGGAGGCTGTCTTCCAAGCTGATCTTGAGGTAAGTAACTGATATTTCACCTGTCTCCATCCCCACCATGCCGATGCCCCAACGCCATGGCTCTCTGCGCTTATCCACTTCTACAACAACTGTGATTCTTCCAAACTAGTTGAGCCTGTAGAAGAACCACCTGACCCTCCCTCCCCCTGCGCCATGGTGGACTAGCGGTCTCCACCACCCGCCTGGTTAAAGGTTTTTTGTTTTGTTTCTTTTGTTTGACACCCGGTGGTGTGGGTTTATTGCATTTTATTGGCAATGTCCATCCCCTGATTGTCATGCCTCGAATAAATTTAAAAGGAGAGCATCTTTGATTACCAGATCAAATTTAAGCCCTCAAAAATAAATAACCTCAAAAAGCCCTACTATACAATTTTAACTACGCTTACTCTAAATTAACTTAATCTGATATTCATTAAACCAGAAAAATAAAACAGAATTCCATTTAATCCCAGACATTTAATCAAGAATAAACATGCTTTACAAAACTAAACTATAAGCTTATATAAATCTAACCCTAAATTAATTTGCCATGATATAAATACATTTGAAAAAACTTTATATCTCAAATGGAAAAATATAAAAATAGGACCAATATTTTTAAAATAGATTATTATAGGAGAATTATATTGAAAATAAATTTGGAAATAAATAAAAAGGCAATTGATTTTACCCAAAGGTCATTTAAATGATCAAAAATGAACTACCTCAAAAACCTAGATTACAAATTTCTCTAAACCTACCTCCGAGGTAACTTGAATTAAAATTCAGTAACTTATTAAAAATGAAAGAAGAGAATAATTATTCAGATCAAAAAAATTGCTCAAAAAGCAAATAGCATCAAAAAAATTAAACCTGGTAGTCGTGGGACTACCGGTAGACATGGAATCATGGGCAGACTTGTGGTTTGGGAAGGAATGAAGGGTTGGTTAAAAATGTTGTCGAAGCACAAGTTATTAATGTTCTCATCGTCTGTTTTCTTGCTAGCTAGCCGTACGCTCGATCTGAGTCGCTTTGGGGGCACGCCGGATGACCCAGGTATCGGAGATGCGGGCCACTTGGGCGCTGACGGGGTTTTGTCAATCTTCAAATGGTTGCCATTGTCTAAGTTCTTGGCCAATTTCTTTGATTTTAGTCTCAAACGATAGGCCTGTTGACGCTCTGCATAGGATTTGCCGGTTTTCGGTTTAAAATTTTTGGTTCGAGTTTTATCGCGATTTTTAGGTCGAGGCATTTCAAATTTTTGAGTTCAAATGTTATTATTATTTTCTGTGAGTGCTTCTGGTACTCGGAATTGGTGTTATTGGAGAGATTTAGTTCTGAGGATCACAACGCACTTTGTATTTTCGTGATCGGACTTGTAGTTCCCGAGATATTTAAGTTTTAGTGGAGCAATTTAGAAATTTTCGGCGCAAAAACACCCTCACGCAGACAAAGCCTAGAGGCGACTGAAGTCAGTTGTCAAAATTCTCAGTACTATTGGTGGAAGGGCGCCGAGTGACTCGATCACCTGACACCTGGTTTGCTGGGATTAATTGAGCGGTTCGTGAGATAGTGGTATGCCAAAAGTACATTTGAAACATAACGGTCGATTTTTGCGAAACGTGCGAGTAAGACATCACATACCTATGGATTCCATATCAAAACAAACCATACAATTTTAATTATTCTTATCTCTGAATTAGCTGAATTTGGTATTTAGTAAAACAGGCAAAATAAACAAGAATCTAACGCTAAGCACCAGACCAAGTGAGCAAGAATAAACACAGCCTACAAACCTAAAATATTAACTTATCTAAACTAATTCTGAGTTACTTTGAAGCGGTATAAATGCTCTGCAAAACCTTTATACCCCCAAGGAAAAAACACCAAAATTATTTAACATTTTTACCAAAATAGCTTATTATAAAAGAAATATATTAAAGTACTATTAGAAATAAATAAGAAGAGACTTACTTTTGCCACCAGATCATTTGAGTGGTCACAAAAGAACTACCTTTAAAGACTAACCTACAAACTTATCTAACCAAACCTCTGAGTTAAATGAATTGGAATTCAGTAAACTATTAAAAATAAAAGGAGAGCATCTTTCTCAGATCAAAAGTAATTGCTCATACACACACCCTCACAAAAAACCCCATACAATTTTAACTACACTTAACTCTAGTTAAATGCATTGGGTATTTAATAAACAGTATAAAACAGAAATCAACTTTAACCACCAGAACATTTGATCAAGGATAAATAAATTCTGAAAACCTAAACTATAATCTAGTACTAAAAAAAACCTAAACTATAAATGAATCTGACTCTAACTCTGAGGTAATTTGAATTGATCTAAAAAAATTGAAACCCCTTTATACCTCCAAGGGAAAAGTATACAAATTGGTTAAAAGATTTATGAAAATAGATCATTATAGTACAAATACATTAATAGTAATATTGGAAATCATATAAGTTTGCTTATCAGACCATTTCCGTGATCAAAAATAGACTACACCTAGAGCTAAGCTAAAAACTTATCTAAAACAAACTCTGAGTTAAATTGCATTGAACTTCAGTAAATTAAAAATATAAAAGGAGATCACCTTTACTCACCAGATCAAAATTAATTCCCTAAAATAACTACCAGAAAAAAACCACGCATACAATTATACCTACCCTTAACTCTGAATAAACTGAACTTGAAATTTATTAAACCAGTAAACTAAAACAAACCCACCTTTAATCCCCAGAACATTTGATCATAAATAACAACTCTAAAATCCTAAACTATAAACTTAGCTAAATCTACCTCTGGAATTGATTTGAATTGATAAAAAAAGATCACCCCATATTGGTATTAACCTACCTTTACAATTTACTTAGTAGTTAAGACAAGTTATTCTCTTTACCTTTTGGTGTAGTTTATTTAAGTTATTTGGGGTGCGGGTTAGGGAGAAAAAGTGTCTAGATTGATACTAACGCTCATTATTTAAACTATTGTAAGTATCGAGAGTCTAAGGGTTTCAGTTAGCGTTCGGAATAGCTTAGGCACATTCTGTTCAAAATCCAGTCAGTATGAGTTTATAGCGGGGCAAGCTTAAATCATTATAGATGGCTATCGTTTTTGCATAATTTGACCAATAAACTCATCTAAATTAATAAAAATAAGTTTATTCGGAGTTGTATAAGTCCCACAAGTATCCATCGCTTCCGAGCCCATTTTGATATATTTACTAAATTAGTGGGCAAATACTTGCCCAATACTTACAAAAGTAAAATGGGACCTAAGTTGGAGCATCCTCGATTTTTGAAGAAGAAGATCATCCGAATCGGTCCAGTATTTTCAGAGTTATGCGCGAACAAACATAGAAAAACATACATACAGGTCGAATTGATAACCTTCGTTTTCAAAGTCGGTTAAAAATAATTTAGAAACTTCTGGTAAGTTATAAACACCGTAGCGAAGCACGGGTTTTCCACTAGTTGGCAATAATAATAAAAGGGATAACCGAGCGTGTGCAAAAAACCAGTTCAAATTTATCCAATTCTGCTTGGGGTTGGGTTTTTGGAAGTTGTGATGAGTTCCAATTGAATTTGGGGTTACCTTTTCTGAGGCTGGAAAGCCTAATTGAATTTGGCTGGAAAGCCTAATTGAATTTGGGGTTACCTTTTCTGAGGCTGGAAAGCCTCGGTCGTAAAATCCAATTTGGAGTTTGATAAGTTTGGGTAAACCGCATAGTTTAGCCCGAGCTGATCTACCGTTTAAACTTCATTACCGATCTATCAACCTCGGCTCTAAATAAAATAGTTTAGTTTGTAATAGATTGTTATAACTATCACCCTCACCTTTGGTAACTTGATTGCCAAGGTTAACCTCATTTCAGATACCTTATACCTAGTTTGGCTGCCGCTGCTAACTTATAAACTGAGAACTTTAAATAGGCGATAGACTTACCATCCTTTACGTCTCCAAAATATTCAAATTGAATGGCGGATCGATACTTCAACTCAAGGGACTTTAGGCGGTCGAGTAACGAGAGCGATTACCACACCGAGGGAGGCCGCCCCTCCGTTGGTGGGAAGCGGTTCACCAGGGCACCCGAATATGGCGAGACGCCCTCACGTGGCGGGAAGAGGTTAACGCGGGTCCCAGAGTTTGGGGAACCGGGGTTAGGTGGGAAGCGGGTGAGCAGAAGTATGGACCCGGGGGAGCATCTCTCTACGGGTGGGAAGCGGGTATCGAGGCCTAGAGAATCGGCGAGCCCCACCCACAACCCGGATAATAGTACCCACCCACCCTCGCCACCCCAAACCAACTACCGTACCTACTCCGATAAGGTGCCCGCGAATTACGTCCCCACCCAAGAAACCTCGGCCTTATCTCAAACCCCCACCAACCCCAACTATACCCTCCAGTTTAGCTTGGCCGGCCATAAGAAATCCGTCTCCGCCGTCAAGTTCTCCCCAAACGGCAAGCTGCTCGCCTCCTCGGGTAAATCTATCGGTTGGGATTGGGCCCTAGGTTTCGCTAGAGCCTACGGACATCTTTTTCGGGGTTTAAACCCCGGTTTTTAAACCCGAGCCGGCTTTTAAAAACGACTTTTGGCTGATACGTTTCCGTAGCGGCGGATGGGCTGATAATCCTATGGGATCCGTTTACCGGGAAGCGGCTCAAGACCTTGGAGGGGCATGGTTTGGGGATCTCGGATGTTGCGTGGGCTTCGGATTCGGTAAACCTGTGCTCGGCTTCCGACGACAAAACCCTCCGCATATGGGATACCGAGACGGTAATCCCGTTAAATAGCTTTGTATTCCTCCTTAAACCCTCTGCCTTTGTTCCGTACGGCGTAACCCTCTATCTTGTACCGCTTGGGGTTGCCTTTAACCTGGTGCTTATTTTATACTTTTACTCCCGGTAACTTTGGTTCCAGAGGTTTATTTGGCCGTCTAGGGGCAGACGACCAGGATCCTAAGGGGCCACACCAACTACGTCTTCTGCGTGAACTACAATACCGCGTCCAACCTTATCGTTTCGGGATCCTTTGACGAGAGCATAAAGATTTGGGAGGCCAAGAAGGGTGGGTTTAAACTTTATGAACTATCGGTTGGATACAGTTTAGACCTTTTAATTCATCTTATACACCCGTTTAATTTAATCTATATCGGATAATAGGGAAATGTGTGCTCACGCTGCCCGCCCACACGGAGCCGGTCACCGCGGTCCACTTTAACAAGGATGGGACCATGATAGTCTCCTGCTCCTACGACGGGCTGATGTAAGCTATGGATAATGGAAAGTTAACCTTACTAGCCGCATCTGGGATACGGTTACGGGGCAATGCCTCAAGACCCTGAGCGACGACGATAACCCGCAGCTGTAACTACCACTAGGGGGTCCAACCACCTAACCGGGTTTAGGTCGCACGTCAAGTTTTCCCCCAACGGGAAGTTTATCCTCGCGTCGACGCTGGACAACACGCTGCGGCTGTGGAACTACCACACCTCGAAGTGCCTGAAGACGTACGTCGGGCACAGCAACTCCAAGTACTGCATCTTCGCCTCGTTCTCGGTGACGGGGGGCAAGTGGATCGTCTCGGGCTCCGAGAACCACAAAGTTTACCTCTGGAACCTCCAGACGAAGCAGATCGTCCAACGGCTCGAAGGCCACGACGGTAAGCTGAAGGGTAGCTTAACTACAATTACGGTTTAGATGTCGTCCTGTGCGTCGCCTGCCACCCGCAGGAGAATTTGATCGCGTCGGGGTCCATCGACACCGATCTAACGGTTAAGATTTGGAAATCGGATTATTAAATCACACGGTTTAAAACTCGGCTTTACGCTGGATTGAAAGGGTACCGGTTGGTTCAACTGTTTATATCCTGAATCTATGTTTGGTGGATTTAAAATTTTGTATTTTTTGGTGGGACGAAAGCGTATAGGTGGTGGTTGGGCTTTGCGCACCTTTAACGATGTTAACCTGAGTTGGACGATTACGGCAACTTTACGCCATCCCCTTCGATAGCGCTTACGCTTTAAGTACCGTCGTTTTCCCTGGCTTAAGTTGGAGGGTTGAAGCTTGACGTTTAACTTGATAGAGCTATCGCCTAAATTTTTTGCCGGATTCTATTTACCCCCTGATCGGTAAATTTACCCATCTTTACTCACCAAAGTTTAAGCCTGCGGCAGTTTGAATCCCCCTGTGGTTTAGAGTGCTTGCCGCAAAGAGCTTTCCATCGGGAACTATAGGGATCGTCTATTGGAAGGTGGCAAGCGGTAGTTTTTTAACCTTTGGTATGGGGGAGTCTTGGGATTTGGAAACCCTTAGGTGGTAAGGCTAGCCCCCACTAAAGGTGTACCCCGATGGGCCTTAATGTTGGTCAACTAATTGATCGCATCAGCGGTAAATGGTTTGGTAAGCCTTTAATACTTAAGGTGGTACGTCCCCTCATCTTCGATCTATGGTGGGTTGAACCTAGCTTTGGGGTTTTTATCAGGCGTAGGGTTTCCTTGCCGGCGGACGATCTAGGCGGCTGCATGGTTGATAGCAGCCTAACCGAAACGTTGTTCCTAAGTAGGTTAGCGCCAAGGTTTTTCTACTTAATTGGTATCCCTTGGAAGCGATTTACTTTAAAGGTTTTTACTATCTCACCCTTACCTAAAAACATATGATGGATAATATACCATCTCAAAGGTCCAATTAGTCTCCACTGTAGTGCTTACATCCCGATACATTTGATTAGATTTGCCTAATATTAAGCCATTTTTAATATCGTATCGCCCTGGTAAACGTTCTGGTTGGGGATCCATTTTGGCTTATGGCATCGTTTTCTACCTTAAAGCGTTATAACTGGATCTTACGGGGGTTATAAAGGGATGGATCAAACTTTGATTGCAAATTTATCGGACCCTATTTAGGAAGAGCAGTTTATTGATAATAAGTTACTCAAGCGTATGGCTTTAGCAGCTTCTTATACATTGAGGTGTAACTTTAAACCCCTTAACCCACTTTCCTTAGAAAGTGGAGCCTTCCCTTTAGGATATACTCTTCTACTTCCAGCTTATGGGGGAGCTGCTGCTAGCGTTGGTAAGTCTAATCTCCTTAGGGTTTCAGTCCCCTGTAACCCCTGTATCTTTTGTAGCCCTACCCCTATTAAGGACCCTAAGCTCATCCTTGGACACTGGTACCCGTTGGCCCCACTCCGATCACTTCAATCGGATCTTGAGGGTCGTGAAACCTTAACAAGGTAGCTTAGATCCTAATTATAAGGGAAGGAGGGTCACAGGAGTCTCAGTTTTTAGCCCATCCGGTATAAGAATTGGGCGGGTCAAAGGTTGAAGAACAAGTTTAGAAGTATCTTAGGTGATGATCGATCAACCTCTACAATAGTTTCTGAGGGCAAATTATCCATAGCTGAACCTTAGGATGGGTAGGTTAAGCCCCAGAAGCAACCGGGTGCTGGGTGGATGTTGGTTGGCCCCATATCTAATATATAAAAATAGAAGAGTATGTGTGTAACAGCAACAAGAATGGCTGAAAAGCAAACCTTAACGCATTCTCAAGCCACGTATCTATCTAAAATGGAAAAGTAGCGGTGTAGATATGCTCCCATCGATCTGTTTGGCCAGTGGCTATGCTTAGGCGATGCATTAAATCGGGTGAACCATCCTGATTGGTCAAGAGCTTTTAAGATAAGTTTCTTAAACATCTAAAGCTTGTTTCTAAAAGGGTTTTATTTATCCTCATAATTACTTTTTAATGCGTTTTAAGGTTGGTTCGCTTAACCCTTTGAAGTTGGTTTATAAAAGATTTAAATTTATTTGATAATTAATTTTGATGGGTTTATAAAGGGTTTGATGAGCGGTTATTTTTAGTTGGTTTATAATTTCAACGATTGGTTTGGGTTGCGTGGTTACTAGTCTTCCGGTCAATCTGATGGTTCAACTGGGTTTGGCAAAATGGCGGATGATCGATTGGCTCAATAGGTTTAGCCGATTTTGGCCAAGTGGTTGTGGTTGGTCAAACATTGGTTTCACCCTAACAATGCTTTGACGCATATATGCACCCAAAAAATGGGGGTATGTAAATCTAAAAATGCGTATACGCATCCCAAAAATGAGTCATATATAAATATTTAAAAATTACTGAATATTTATGATTCTGACAAGGGCCAAAATAATTATAAAAAGTGTGACTATTGGGTAAGAAATCGTTGCTAGATTTAAGAGCTAAGATTAAAGGCTTTTTTGGAAATCAATAAAAAATTAATGGTTTCTGAACTTATTGCTGGCCATCTACCGATATAAAAACTAAAACAGCTGTTTGGAATCATCTGGCAAATTATAAACCCAAGCAAAGCTGGGGATATGGCCAATTGCTTATATTGCAGTGCTGGAAAATTTGGTGGAGCGGTCCAACCCAAGGTTTTTTAAGCTGTTGGTGCATGAAATTATACATACGGTTAGGCTATCACATTAAAATATCTAAAATGACGTGATATGGCAAACCCAACCCAAAGGGGTAAACCCTTATCAGTTGGAAGCTTATATCTGAGGCTAACAGTATAGTATCTTTGAGAGGTAAAGAAATACTCAAAAAAGGCCAAACCTTTATGGTGGGATGTAGAGGATAATGATTAATGGGTTATAGATGTGATGGAAACCCCAACTTTTTAACAATTGCAACCAGCCCTGTCTAGCTTTGGTTAACTCAGACTTTAAGTAAATTGGGGGTGATTTCCCTCACTATTGAGTTATTTAAAACAAAGTTCATCACCTGATCTGCTGAGAGGTGATTTGAAATCCAACCCCACCTCCAACAGGAACCTACCAATAAAAAGAAAAGCTACAGCGTAAAGTGCAAATCCCACGGTGCATGGATGCAGGATAAACCATGTCATGAAATTACCAAGTTCCACGGTAAGAAGTTTACCCTAAATGGACTATAATGGGGGAAACGTTACCAACGAATAGCCATTTTAGATGCCAAGTAAATCTCAATCCGGAACGTTCCAGATATAATTAAAGTGGGAGTGGAATAGCCTCTATTTTGGTGGGATAAAGTACCCTAGATGGTTAATTTCCTCTCTTAGCATTTCTGCAGATGGGCTATGCTGACCAGGAGTAGTTGGATGCTTTCCCCTGGACCTAAAGCAATACATTGGGCTTAACCAGCTTAAGGCTGGTCCAGAGGCCTAGGGAAGGTTAAACCTTAAATGAGTAGTTATAAGAGGGTAAGTTTATCAAGTAAATACTAGTACTATCTAAAGTACTAAAAGGAAATCAGGTTAGGATGAGTGATAGCCAATCACCACATGTAAGGGTGGATGTCAAGAGAGTGTCTGTAACTCTCGTTCCCAGCAAGGTGATGTGGGATGCAAACCCACATTGCTAAGGAACTAGCTGTTAAGAAAAAGGGTAAGAAGACACCTCAAATGGTGCCTGTGCCAAAGGTACCCCAGGCCAGGGTGTAGAATGCAACATATAAGACCAGGTAAGATAGAAACATAACCACTTGAGTGGACCCCAGAGGGGAGTCCATAATCAAGTGTAACTTGGCATCAGGGAGCTTGGGTGCCTCAATCTGGAGGGGACCTGGGCAGCCCAAGGGAGCACCTGGGATTTTGGTAAATTGTGATAGTAGGTAGTGGCCCACATAGTTGGAAACCTCCCCAAAGAGGTCTGCCACCAAGTTCACCCAAGGAACCATAAGTAAAACGTAAAAAAATGGGTATTTTTATTTAAGTAAAGTTGACCAACAAGGAATGTTGGTCGCAAAAACATATTTAAAGTGGGCTGGGGAAATTCAAGTTCTGTGGAAGTGCGCCCAAGCCTTGGTCCAATAAACAGAAGCTTCCATCCATTTTAGTAAAATACACCAAAAGTGCCTTCACTCGAGTAATTGATTAAAGCTGTATTTTACCTGAGTTTAAAACTCATAGCTAGAGCGGGACTTGAACCCTTGCTCTCCAACCAAGTGAATCAAACCATCTTTGTTCATAACATAAATTGTTCATTTTAGGGCCTGAGCTGAGATAAGAGGCTGGGCATTTTGCACCCCATTAGCACCTACCTGGGCATGCTTGGCTTGCACCCAGCATTGATCTAAGGTGTGTTTTAGGTCAGGAAGAGCCTGAAGTTTTACCTTCAGGGCCTCCTGTCACCCAGCCTTATCTCTAGCATCAGTTCCTACTATAATGTCATCCAACCATGATATTACCCTCTCCTCCTTCTTGGGCTCCACCCCCTCCAGAGGCATTAGCTAAGGAGAAGTTCTTATGTGCTGGTGGCAACTTCATAACAGCAATGGCTGGCTTAGGCTGAGATCCTGCAGCCTCAAGGAAATGATTATGAAATGATTCAATCAGGTCTTGGGCATGTACACAATCCCATGCTGGCACCCAACTGTTCTCTGCTGCATCAAACCCTTTCCAAGATACCAAGTACTCAAAGCATCGCTTAACCCGGTGGGAGGCTACTATTTCCTCCACTTCCCATTCTGGTGCCCCATCCACAAGATAAGCCTCAGGAGTCACAGGAGGAGGGCCCTCAAACAGGGTCAACTTGCTTTCATAAAAGATGAAGAAGATCTGAAACGCGGAGGGAAGATCCAACTGGTATGAGGCATGTCCCACCTTTCTAACTACTCGGTAAGGACCAATCCTCTTTGGACCCAGTTTTTGCATGGCTGCTTAATAGGGATGTTGTGAGCATCAAACATCACGAGATCCCCTTCCTTGTATGCTGGACCTACTCGGCACTTTCCATCAGCATTCTCCTTATAAACCAGCATAGCCACCTCCAAACTTGTGGACACCCCTTGATAGACCTTCTGAGAGTCTTAGCATAGTCCTGCACCGCTTCCACTTTGGAACCACAGCTGGGCTCCATGTTAAAAGCAGGGTTAAAGACATGGTTGGCAAAAAAGGTGAACAACCGATTGATGAATGCAAAGTGTTGTTGTAGCTAAACTGGGCCATGGAAGGTGAGGAACCCAATCTGAATGGTCTGCGGCGGTGTAACAACGCAGAAATTGTTCTAAGCACTGGTTCACTCACTCAGTCTGCCCATCTGATTGAGGGTGATAGGCAGTTGAATGGCAGGGGCAGATCTGAAGAGTTTTACACAACTCTTTCCAAAAGATGGAGGTGAACTGGGGTCCCCAGTCACTAATGATTTCTTGAGGAACCCCATGAAGCGCAAAAACATGGGCAATGAAGAGCCTGGACATTTAAGCGGCAGTTACAGTTGTTCTGCAAGGAATAAAGTGGGAGAACTTTGTAAAGCGGTCCACCACCACCATGATTGCATCATACCCATCTGAAATGGGTAACTCCACAATGAAATCCACAAATAAGGAAGTCCAGGGCCCTTCAGCCTTTTGGACTGGTACCAGCAACCCTGCTAAAGGTTGCTGATTGGGTTTCATTTGATTGCAGATCAGGCACTCTTTACAGTACCGCCCTACCTGAACAGGCAGGCCCTTCCAATTGTAAGTGCGTCGTATCAACTCCAAGGTCTTTGCTTTTCCAGGATGACCAAAGGTGATTCTGTCATGATGGTCCTGGATGGTCTCCAGGCGTAGTGGTCCTGCAGGAACCCATAAGCGCCCCTGAAACCACACCATCTCATCCTTCATGTGATAACTCCTGGATAAGTCCTCCTGATTCAGGGTGCTCTTAGCAAGAACAACAGCATATTTGGCTGATAACAGCTGAGAAAGGACTACCTTCCTAAACATGCTATATTCTGCTGCATTTTCAAAAGGCATGAGTGCTGGCGTATGTACCGTGGACTTAGGAAGTTGAGACAGAATCATACTCAGTGGAATCATCAACTGGGTATTGTGAATCTCTAGCCCCTTTGGATTGGGAGCCAAAGCAGGGTTGTGGCTCAAAGCATCCGCCAAACCATTCTCCTTGCCCTCGGTGAACTCATAGGAAAAATGTAAATAGGGCAAGGGTCTCATGCCAATTGGGTCTGACGTGGTGTTAGAACATGTGGAGCACGGTAGTACAACAGGGCTCGGTGGTCTGTGCATACCCAGAATGGTTGGGAAGAGCCATGTAAATGGTGACGCCAATAAATCAGCGCCTCCACCACTGCTAATAACTCCTTGTCATATATGGCGTAATTTAACTCATGCAGAGACATTTTCCTAGAAAAATATCCCACTGGATGCTCAGACCCATCTTCACCCACCTGTAACAGGGCAGCCGCAATGGCAAAGTTGGAAGCATCTGAGGACACAATGAACTCCTTTTGCAGGATCAACATGGCGAAGGATGGATGTGGATAACAAGGTGCACTTCACCGCTTGGAAAGCATCCTCCAAAATGGGGGACCACTGAAGCACCTTGGCCCCGCTAGCCTTATATAAGGGAGCTGCCACCTCAGAGAGATTGGGAGGAACTTCTGAGGAACGTACATGTCCCTAAAAAGCTCCTCAATTCCTTGACAGAGGTGGGGGTAGGCCACTCACGAATAGCCTTCTCCTTGTCTGGAGTTATCATATGGCCCTGGTCAAAACGACGTTGCCCAGAAAAGTAACCTGGGACCTGAAGAATTCGCATTTACTAATCTTGAGGGTAAGGCAAGCGGGCCCCTCAATCTCTCCACTACTTGTCAAAGGTGTACTATATGTGACTCATGATTGGGGGAAAACACCAGAATGTCATCCATGTAGGCAACCGCACATACCCCCAACAAGTCTCCCAACGCAGCATCAATGCGGCGTTGAAAGATGACAGGGGCATTCTTAAGCCCAAAGGGCATAACCCAGAACTGGAAAATTCTTTTCCTGGTATGAAATGAGGTTAACCATTCCTGGCCCTTCTTTATCCAGATTTGATTGAATGCATTAAGGCAGTCCAGCTTGCAGAAGACTTTCGCCTTCTCCACATAACGCGCAATCTGAGAATCTAAAGGGATGGGATGGAGGTTGGGTACAGTCACATTGTTTAAATTTCCATAATTGACACATGGACGTAAAGTTCCATCAGCCTTCTCCACAAAGAGCAGTGGGGAGCAAACAGGGGAGGTACGCTGAAAGATGGCACCTTTGGCCAACTGCTCCTTCACCCATACATCTAAAACCTCTTCCTCCCGGACAGTCAATGGGTATATGGGGGAAGAAATACGCACCAGATCCACAGTAAGTTTAAATTCACAATCAAACTCGGAATTTTCTGGTAGCATACTAGCTGAAGCTGCATCAAAAGAAGATGCCAACTCCTCTAAACAGGAAGGTAAGGAAAGTTCCACAGTGGGCTTCAGCAAGGGGCAAGATATGGACTGGGAACATTGGGCCAATGGGGTAATTTGCCTTGGGCGTTATCCTCAGACAGGGGAACAATCAACTGGTGACCATTTGTCAAAGACAAGGATAAATTGTTTTCTTTCAAATTTGTTCTGACGTCAAACTTCCGCCACCACTCAACACCCAAAATAAAGGGAAACAAGAGGTTTCTGATAGCTTGAAACTGGTCAGACAATAGATAAGAACCTACCTGGAAATTGACTGACTCTATGATATTTAGTGTAGGGATACCTTGAGAAGCCCCACCTCTAACCATACCACCTGATGAGTAACTCAACTCAAGGTAGTCAGCAAGGTTTTGGTCAATAAAATTATTTGAGGCACCAGTATCCACCAAAATAGTTGTGCTGAACTTTCCATAAGAGGATGTAAGGGTAGCAGTCAACAAGAAGTATCCAGAATGGGATTTATTAAACGCAGAAAACGCCATCAACTCACCAGCAAATTCTTCCTCTCTGGCTTGAACAAGCCATCAGGGTATGTTTTGGAATCATAGAAGGGGAGGGATAGTGGTCCACTCTTACTACTGAGGCCACATATCCTACCACACCTTATGCAGGTGCATATACATCTTTATATTTGTGAAAAAGTACTTTTCCACTTCCTGAGAACCCCTAATCATGGTAGGGGTCAAACGAGGGTTCTCAGGAGTAATCTGGTAGACTGAAATGGAGTCCTCATCCAGACCATATGAGCAAATAAAAGATTCGTTTTGGGATAAATCGCTCACATTATAAAACGCGTTTTTTGGCTTAAATGAACCCTCACTCGTTCCAAGGGTTTGGTGCACATCGTTATCCAGGGCCATCACCCCCAAGCCCCTGAGCTGATGCCTCAGCATGCACCTCAGAAACGTGTTGGGGAGAAAAATGATAATGGAATTGTTTTTGTTAAATTAAGGTTTGGACCTTTGATGTTCCTGATTTCCGCCAAGACAGGGAGAAAATCAGTGGGAAGCATCTCATGCTTCAAGGAAAAATCACTAGTTGAGGAAGCGCTATTTATAGGGATGACCATGGGTGACATCATTGTGGCAGAATCATCTGAAACCTTTACTTAATTCTCAGGTCTAGACCCCTGTACATTTCTGAATTTGGAAGAAGTAGAAGGATTAGAAGGGTAAGATTCCCTCATTTCCAGAGCGCGCACAACTTTTTGGCTTCCATATTTATATGATTTGATCCGATGATGGCCAAATTACCTGGCCCCTTCTGGGTTGGGATGGAGAAACTACCCCAAAGGGTTTCAACAAGATGATCAAATTTGGAAATGAGGCGGCTGCCAAATTGGGGAGTTTTGCATTGATATGTCCAAGGTCAAATGGAAAAATGACGTTTTAACTTCATCAGTTAATGGCAAAGCCTGGGCTTTTTTGCAGAATTCACTCAAGTATATTTTCATCGGATGACCCACTTGACGCAGAGAAAAGAACTCAAAGAAGGAATGGAAGGATGCTTCATCAGGTTGATTCTTCTCCAAGACCTGTTCCAAACCCCCTATTGCTTGCCACAAGAGTGGCTGTGTGCGGAGTACCGCAAAAACCCAGTCACCCGCCTTGGGAGACAACTGGGACAATAGCTCCACTCCTTGCAAAAGTGGATGGGAACTAGAAGAATTATTTTTTCCTAACGAGGGTTATGGCTCCAGGGAAGCTAAGGCCTGATGAATTTCTGAGTAAATTTTGGGAGAAAGGTGGGAAATCACAATATTAGGATTGCAAAAAGTCCAAGACCACCTGGTATGAGCAGGAAGGGTGGGCACTTCCCAATTGGTAGTTGCAAGAATAACGCCAAGATGCACCAGTACAAAACCAAACGAGAAAACTGTGGTGAGCACCATCGTGGCAGTGACAAGTGGCCAGTGCACCCAATTTTCTAACAATCAAAGTCCCACACAGATAATTCTTATGCATATATAATAAAAGGGTTGGTCAACTAATGTCAAGAGAGTGTCTGTAACTCTTTCGTTCCCAGCAAGGTGATGTGGGATGCAAAACCACATTGCTAAGGAACTAGCTGTTAAGAAAAAGGGTAAGAAGACACCTCAAATGGTGCCTGTGCCAAAGGTACCCCAGGCCAGGGTGTAGAATGCAACATATAAGACCAGGTAAGATAGAAACATAACCACTTGAGTGGACCCCAGAGGGGAGTCCATAATCAAGTGTAACTTGGCATCAGGGAGCTTGGGTGCCTCAATCTGGAGGGGACCTGGGTGGCCCAAGGGAGCACCTGTGATTTTGGTAAACTGTGATAGTAGGTAGTGGCCCACATAGTTGGAAACCTCCCCAAAGAGGTCTGCCACCAGGTTAGCCCAAGGAACCATAAGTAAAACGTAAAAAAACGGGTATTTTTATTTAAGTAAAGTTGACCAACAAGGAATGTTGGTCGCAAAAACATATTTAAAGTGGGCTGGGGAACTTCAAGTTCTGTGGAAGTGCGCCCAAGCCTTGGTCCAATAAACAGAAGCTTCCATCCATTTTAGTAAAATACACCAAAAGTGCCTTCACTCGAGTAATTGATTAAAGCTGTATTTTACCTGAGTTTAAAACTCATAGCTAGAGCGGGACTTGAACCCTTGCTCTCCAACCAAGTGAATCAAACCATCTTTGTTCATAACATAAATTGTTCATTTTAGGGCCTGAGCTGAGATAAGAGGCTGGGCATTTTGCACCCCATTAGCACCTACCTGGGCATGCTTGGCTTGCACCCAGCATTGATATAAGGTGTGTTTTAGGTCAGGAAGAGCCTGAAGTTTCACCTTCAGGGCCTCCTGTCGCCCAGCCTTATCTCTAGCATTAGTTCCTACTATAGTGTCATCCAACCATGACAGTGGAAGTAGACTCATGATATAGGAGGTGATGGCACAGTCCAGGTTCAGTATTGGAGTAGATCAGGATTCATCATTAAAGGCTGAACAGTGATCAATAATGGTAACAAGGTGAGTGGTATCCATTATCTGCCATAAGAGAACAAATGGAGAGTAAGGCATAATGGGTGGCATAAGTGGTTGACTAGAGGAAGATAAACACTGGATATAACCTTACCTGAATATCAAGATGATATGAAGTCAGTTCAGGCATTCTTCCTATCCTATTAGTCAGTGGGGCACTGGTGGGGTGAGATATCCAAAATTAGCTGGGTCATTAACTTAGTGTTATCTGGGAAATGGCTCAGTGCTCTAAAGATTTATTACCAACTTTGGGCTTTAGGGCTAATAAAACATAGATTGATAGTTTTATATCATGCTTTCCGGCCTTGATCCTGACTAAACATTGAGTAGTAAGTATAAGCGGATGTTGACAGTAATGATCAATAAGTCAACATCAATTAAAATAACAACTGAATCATAGCCTTAAAGATCAAGGCTTCATCTAGACTAGGGCAAAGCCTGACAACCTCCTCAAGGAGGCCCGCTGCTAGGCTGAGCTGGAAACTCATAGGATAGTAAACCTAATAGTTTTTATCCTAGTGTGAAGTTACCCAACTGAGAAGTTGGTATTGAGTTTTTCCTCTAAACTTGAAGGCCAGGTCCTTTGTAGGCTACAAAATTATCAGCCATAAAATGTCAACAAAATCTACTAGCTGACTTTATATCTCTAGGGCAACCTCTTGGCAGAATTGAAGTCGTCACCAAGGCAAATCTCCACTATTATGCTGGCAAAATCTCTTGGCAGAAAAGGAAGTCGCCGCCAAGGAAAATCTCTACCATATGTGCAAGTAAATATCTGCTCATCGTGCAGGCAAAATCTCTAGTTGAAACTAGACAAAGGAAAATGATGGGAGATATATCAAATCAATTGTAACTTTATCTAGAGTTAAATGTTTTTAAATAGTACCAGAATAGAATCAAGACTAAAATAAAATAAATGTGGGGGATATCAGATGAGGGATAGGCACATACCACATGTGAAGGTAGAAGTAGACTGGGGAAAGTAGGAGGTAATGGCACAGCCCAGGTTCTGAGTTAAGTAGACCCAGCTTCATCATTGAGAGCTGGGCTGAGATTAATAATGGTAACAAAGTTAGGTGGTTTCCATTATCTGCCATAGGGAGGCCAACTGATAGTAAGGTAAGCTAGGTGAAATAAAGTTTCTAATTTGGTGAATAGGGAAGTTGCACGTTGAATACAGCCTCAGGCTTAATATCAAGTTATATTATTTGGTCAGGCATACTTCCTTATCTTATCAGCCAGTGGAGCTCTAATGAGGCAATTTATCTCAAATTTATTAGATTGTGAATTTAAAATTACTAACCGTTTGATGCTAAGTAATTTAAGGTTAATAATTTTGGGCCTAATCCTGGTAAAGTATAGTCTGAAAAATTGTTAAATATATGCCTAGAATGCAAAGATAAATAGATGTATCATAAGCTAAGGTTGAGGCTTCACACCTACTAGGGTGAATCCTGACAATTGGCCTATAAATTGATTCAAAGGAATTTGGGTTAAGGCCATGGTTGTTTAGCCTTGGTACTAAGCCAATAAAACCAATTAATTAACCTACCATTGATGGCAATGAAGTAGCTCAATTAAGCCCAACAAAAATTTAGAGTGAAAGCATATCATGCCATAATTGGTAATATCATATTTGGTATGCTGAGAGAATTTACAGGTTAAAATTTAATGTACCAATCTATTTTTAATTCATAATATATAGTTTGTTGACGCTTTACTTTCTTGTAACAATCACTTTAGTAACTATGATTTGATTCAAACAGCAAAGTTGGATAATCACACACAGGAAAGATGGGCGACTTTAATAACAAAAATAATACAACATGGGCGAGCGTCGCGGCAAGTGGTGCACTTAATGGTGCAACTAAGGGCAAGAAACGCCCTGGATGGGGACCAGGAACCCAAGCCATAAAAAAATCGCAAACTCAGACACCATCTGGGTTTATGGTATTTACTGTAAAGCATGCGCAATACATGTACATTCAATTCAACCAACCTCTGTCAAAGGTGGAACACGGGATCAGACTCTTCCTTGGGGATGAGTCACCAACCCTGTGGGAAAAACATGTGAGTCACAGCCCTCACTTTTCCCTGGGTGGGGTAGGCCGATCCTCCCAATGTTTTTGAGGGCCGGCCCCCAGTTCAATTTGGGGTGTTAAATAAACACAGGAGCAAAGGGGTCATTAAAAAAAATGCCCCGAAATCTTGTAACATCTTGGGCCCTCCAAAACCCACTGCCTACAAGGGGAAGAAAATTCCCCGGGCAAATCCCCCATCACAACCGGGAGGACGTCTTTTACTGTGGGGTGATATCCAAAACAACAAAAAAATTTTAAAAATTTCAAATTCATCATCACACTTGCAGGTCAAGTCCCGGGAAAAACCATCACATCCAAAGGAAAAAAATTTTTTTAGCATGTATCTATGCCCGGGAAAGCAACTGAGAAAAAATTTTGAAAAAAATTTTTCCCCCACCCTCCCACCCAAAATCCAAGTTAGGCGACCGCTGGGGAAACCCCCGAAATTTATCCTTGGGGGTAATTGGACACATTGGGAAAACCACAAGAAAAGGGATCTCAAAAAACCCGGATTTTCCTCTACTGGGTATCCTCTCAGATGAAGACCCAACATATGTGAGGGACTCTCATATCAATGAGTATCGCATGACCACCCAAAAATCTCCAAATTTGCAACAAAAGATCAATTTTTTTGATCACTGATTAGTTACGGTGTAGTTAGCGCCAACCCAATCCCACACACAGGTGTCCCAGAAAATTCAACAGATTGTAAGATTGTCTGACTGGGTTGAAAAATTACAAACCCAGGTTCACAGCTCCATTCACTTTCAGATCCCATCAGAACATGGGAAAATTTCAAAAAAGATTTAATCAACAAAACCCAACATATTCATGGGCTAAGCCAATCGTGATTGCTGCTCACAATCAAGCGCACCACCTGGAAATATACTTGAGATCTGGCTATAGCCCTAATTGGGGACGAATGGGCAAACTCAGCCCAACTTATCACCATCTTTGAACACCAACACAGTATTAAAGTATCAAACAAAGGTAAACGGGGCGAAACCCGTTAGACATACTTTTTTTCCCCCAATTCCCCTGCAGAAACCAGCCCTTAAAAGGGGCAACCAAAACAACCGACCCTGGGGGGTCAAGGCGGAAATACAAGCTATTCAAAATTTATCGCATTTCCCAAAAATCCACAAAAAAATTAAAAAAATTTTTCAAACTGCCAAGATTAACAAAAAAAAACCCCAAATTTTAAAAATACTATCCCCATCACACAAAGGGGTTTTGGGAAAAATTTGCGGTGCACCAATGGGGGGAATTGGGGCCCAGGGCCCCCCGATTTTTATTTTCCCAAAAGGGGCCCCCCCTTTCCCTCAAGGAACCTTTTTTGGAAAAAACGCCTATTACCAGGAGGGCCAGGCTATAACCTTGTAAAAGGGTTAAGTTAAAATGGCCAACTGGCGCCCAATTTCCTCTCCAAAACCGACACAAAAATTTTAACAAAAAAACAGATTAGGCGCAATTGCATCCGACGCCCCATCACCCAACCAAATTTTTGGGGCGTTTCGGAACAACATACCCCCTTTTTCGCTTTTTTTAATCCCAAAACCGGTGCCCCCCTCTTCAAGATCAGGAAAAAGGGGGACCCTGTTTGCCGGCCAACCCCATGCCTTCAAACTCCCCCCAAAATTTATAAAATGGGCGATGGTTTTTTTAAAAGAATCTGCAACCATGGTTTTAAGGGCCCTGGGTTCCCCAACAAACAAAAAAACCACACAAGGGAAAAAGGGGATTTCCCCCAGCCCACTGCCAACACCTTTTCCTTTCCTCCGAGTAACTGACTCACGTCTTTTAAGGGGTAAACCCCACAAAGGGCAACCAACAGTCAAAAACTGGGCCTTTTCAGATGACCCTTAATAGCCAAGGTAGGGCAAAACCCCCTAGAGGAATACCCAAGGTGGGGCAAAGGGAAAAAGGAAGACAGAAATCATCCCCTTAGGCAAATGCACAAACAATTGGGCCACAACATCAAACCCACTAACACATGAAGAAAAAATGATTTTACCCTTTCCACCCCCCAAAACCCCGACAATTTTCTAAATCAGGGGGAATTTAAAGAGACAGGGAAAATAAAATTTAAAAGGGTCAAACGCGAGCCCCCCTCAAGGGGAGAACCCCCCAACAGGACGAGTTGTTTTCTCGCTCATTTTCCCAAACCCGTGGTTCCAGGCCCACAAAACCTTCTCACCCACCTTTTTAACCTCAAGGGTTTTCCCGGGAGGCTGTGGCCTGGGTCTCACCCTCCTTTTGGATGGAAAACAGGAGGCAGGGGGACTAATAGATTTTGAGATCCCTGCCAATCACAAACCTAGGGACCTGGAAAAAAAAATCCTTTCCAGACCCCCGAAACAAAAGGGCCAGAGCAGGGGTCTTTGCCGGCGCTCATATTAATCCCCCTTGCCAAGACTACTTTTTACCTTCCAAGCATCCTACTGCAATGGGTCCGCATAACCTTCCCCCCCATTTCAAAATATCCCCCGAATTGTCATATGGGGTGGACCATAGAGAACATGGGTATATACAAGGGAAGGGGGGAAACCCCGCCCCCAACTTAAAAGAAAAACCCCAAAACCCCAAGCATACAGGAAAAAAGATATTGGGCTTCCCCTTGGGGTTTAAGAAAAAAAGCAATGGGAAAATGAAACCCCCCCACCGCCGGGTGGGCAAAAGCCCGGCGCCGTTTGAGAAGGACCTATAGGACGGCGGGAAACCCAAATTCCCCCCACAAAAAATGTGCAGTATGTGGAGGGGGGGGATTAAATACCGGCCCCCAACCAAAAATTAAGGAAAGTCGCACTCCGTCAAGATTAAAACGCCCCCGGAACAAAAAAATAATTTCCCCGGCCCCAAATTTCCCCCCGCTCCCTAATAATATCCCCTTGCAATGGGACAATACACACAATTGTATTGGGGGTGCCCTTCAAAAGGGGACGGTCCCAACCACCGGGGAAAAAGATTTTATGTCCACTTACTGAGCACTTCTAAGCCTGGCTCTATGGATATATGAGACCAAGCACAAAGCGCTCATAGAATCATGGCCTTCCTCCACACAGACCCCCTCTTCACGCCCTCCATAGCAGGGGGAGCCCCTCAGAAAGTGCGCAACCCCCATTCCCTGCTTGCTGGCAACTTTTTGAGTAAGTGCCCAATTTTATATTTGTTAGTTATTCTCTTAGTTTCACATATATTCGGTAATGTCTGTCCCCTGGTCAGCTTACCTTGGTTAAATAAAAAGATATATAGTTTGTTACCCCTGATATATGTATTTTATTTAACCAAGGTAAGCCAAACCAGGGACAGACATTACCGAATATATGTGAAACTAAGAGAATAACTAACAAATATAAAAATTGGGCACCCCAGGGTACTCAAGTTACCCCTGTTGCCAGCGGGACTGCCAGGTATGGGGGTTGGTGCACTACTCTGAGGGGGTTTCCCTGCTATGGAGCAGGTGTGAAGGAAAGGGTCTGTGTGGAGGAACCAGAGTGGGAACCATGATTCTATGAGCGCTTTTTGTCTTGGTCTCATATATCCATAGAGCCAGGCTTGGAAGTGCTCTAGTAAGTGGACATGGAATCTGTTAATAATCCCATGAATGGTTGGGACCGTGCTCCTTGAACGCATCTAATACAATTGTGTGTATTGTCCACATTGCAATGGATATTATTAGGGAGCGGAGGGTAGCCAGGATTGGTGACTCGATCTGGAGCGCGAAGATACTCTTTTATATTGAAAATTCCTGTTCGTTTTGAATCTTGAGCAGGAGTGCGACTTCCTGCCATATAGCTTTGGTTGGGGGCATGTTTCTAGGCGGTGATGTAGGGATCCCTCCTCCACATACTGCACATGTTTTGTGGAGGGAGTTGGATCAGTCCGCCGTCCTATAGGTCCTTCTCAAACAGCGCCAGGCGTTTGCTCTTATCCTTGGCTGTAGGAGTGGGTGGTGATCATTTTCCACATTGCTTTCTGTGTGCTTAAATCATAGGGAATGTCCAGCATATCTAGTTATTCTATCCTAGCTATGCTTGGGGTTGTTGCGAGCATATCCCTCTGGGGGTGGTTTTCTGGGTTTCTTAATTTGAATTGGGGGCTGGGTCATCCCCTTCCTTGTATAGTACCCATGTTCTCTATGGTCCATCCCATATGACGGATAGTTCGGAGGATATGTTTGAAATGAGGGGAGGTTCCATGCGGACCCATTGCAGTAGGATGCTTGGCAAGGTATGAAAGTAGTCTGGGTGGACTATGTGGGTTGGTTAATATGAGCGCCTGTGCAAAGTTAGTCCTTGCTGCTCTGGACCAATGTTGTTTCTGGAGGTCTGGAGCAAGGATTTCCTTTATCCAGGTACCTAGGATGTGATTGGCATGGATCTCAAAATCTATTAGTCCCATGCCTCCGCTTGAGCGTGGGCCAAATAGTGTTTCCATCCATATAGGAGGGTGAGAGCCAGGCCACAGCCATCCCTGGATAAGCGCGCGAATTGAGGTTATAAAGGTAGGTGAGAAGGCTATTGCATGGGCCTGGTACCACAGTATTGGGAAGATGAGCGAGTTAGCAACTGTAACTCGTCCTGTTAGTCCTGGGGGTTCTCCCCTTGAGGGAGGCTACGCGTTTGGATACCCGTTGTAACATGTTACTTTCCACTGTCTCATTAGCATATCCCCCTGATTCTAGCCAGATTCTAAGGTGTCAGACAGGAGTGGTGGTGGGAGGTGTTGCAAAGGGTAAAATCATTGAGTTTTTTCTTCATGTGTTAGTGTGAGGTTCTGATGTTGTGGCCCAATTGTTTGTGTATTTGCCTAAGAGGATGATTTCTGTCTTCCTTTTGTTGAGCGTTGCATTGCTCACCTTGGAGTATTCCTCTAGAGCGTGTTCCAGCTGCCGGTCATCTTCATTGTTTGCTATACCTGCTAATAAGTCATCTGCAAAGGCCAGTATCTTGACTGTTGGTTGTCCTTGTGCGGTTATCCCCATGAGACGTGAGTCAGTTACTCGGAGGAGCAGGTCAAAGCTGAAATTGTATAGCAGTGGGCTGAGGGGATCCCCTTGTTTGATCCCTCTGTGTGGTTTGATATTGTTTGTTAGGAATCCAGGGGCGCATACAGTCATGGTTGCAGATTCTGTTAGGAGCATCGCCCATTTTATGAATCTTGGTGGGAGTTTGAAGGCATGTAGACATTCTTTTAGGTATGGCCAGCTAACGTGGTCATACGCCTTTTCCTGATCTAAGAAGACCAGGGCACCAGTTGCTTTGGATTGACAAATGTTTGCAACAGGGTGTATGTTGTTCCAGATTGAACGCCCTGGTATAAACCCAAACTGGTTGGGTGATAGGACGTCAGATGCAATTGCGCCTAATCTAGCTGCTAGAATTTTTGTTAGAATTTTTGTGTCAGTGTTGGAGAGTGCAATTGGGCGCCAGTTGGCCAGGTCCAACTTGTCACCCTTTTTATACAAGGTTATAGCCTAGGATTCATGGCCTCCTGGTAATAGGCGTGTTTCCAACAAACTCTGGTTCATTGACGCCAATAGGAGGGGGCAATTTGTTGAAAATATTTTTTTAAAATTGTAGGGTATCCCATCAGGCCCTGGGCATTCCCTACGTGGTGCACCGCGAATTGTTTCCCAAAGCTCCTCCTGTGTGATAAGGGATAGTATATTGTAATTTGGTGGTGTACTTTGTATCTTGGCAGTTTGAATAAATTCTTTAATTTTTTGTGGATCTGTTGGAATATCGCGATATAATATGGTGTAATTGTGGTGTACTTCCGCCTTGACCTCCTCAGGGTCAGTTGCCACAGTGCCGTTGGTCTTACGGACCTGTGTGCATGTGGGCTGGTTTCCGCGGGAGTGGAATTGGTGGAAAAAGTATGTTGAACAGGTTTCGCCTTCCTTTATGAACTTAACTTTGTTCAATACTTTGATTCTGTGTTGGTGTTCAAAGATGAGATTGTTAAGTCAGGCTGAAATTTCTGCCCATTTGCGTCCCTAATTAGGGCTATAGCCAGATCTCAAAGTATATTTCCAGGTGGTCTAGTTCTGCCAAGGTACACTTGATTGTGGCTGTGTCCGCGGTGTACTTGCGTGATGCAATATGTCAGGTTTTGTTGATTAAATCTTTTTTGAAATTTTCCCATGTTCTGATGGGATCCGAAGTGAATGGAGCTGTGAATTCTGGGTTTGTAACCTTGTTTTCAACCCAGTCAGATATCTCAGGCAATCTTATATTTTCTGGGTGAAGCTTTCTCCAAGGCGACACCTGTGTGTGGAATTGGGTTGGCGCTAACTGCACCATAACTAATCAGTGATCAGAAAAATTGTTCTTTTTTGTTGTAAATTTAAAGATTCTTGAGTGGTGGGATTGTGGGATGAGGATGTGGTCAATATGACTCATTGATATGAGCAGTCCCTCACGTATGTTGGGTCTTGTCATATGGGGAAGGATTGGTGAATTGGGGGGAAGAGCATCCTGTAAGCTTGAGATGCCTTCATTGTGCGATATTCAATGTGTCCAGGTGGGTATCCCCTGGATTAGGCCATCAATCTGTATTGGGGCTATCCCAGCAGTTGAAATCGCCTAACATGATGATTTCTGGTGGGAGGGTGAGGGTAGAAATTTTTTTCAAAATTTTTTTCTCTCAGTTGCAGTGCACGGTGCATAGATACATGCTAACAAAATTATTTCATCTTGGCATGTGATTGTTGCTACCAGGACTTGACCGTGCAAGTGTGATGATGAATTTGTAATTTTAAATTTTTTGTTGTTTTGGACTATCACCCCACAGTGAGACGTCCATACTGATTGTGATGGTGCGACCCTGGTTGACCAGGATTCTTCTTCCCCTTGTAGGCAGTGGGTTTCTTGGATGGCCAAGATGTCTACAAGAGGTTTTCGCAGGAATGTCAGCTTTTTGGCTTGGGATGTATGAGCCCTGGCTCCTGTGATATTTAACATCCCTATTGACACTGAGGTGCCCGCGGCGCCTCAGGAGCGATTGGGAGGACCCTCTGGTCCTATCCCACCACAGCTCATTTTGGCCATGCTCTACATCTGTACTCCAACTCTTTCACTGCCATTGTTGATTCCCTTGATCTGACTCAATGATTCAAGGGAATTGCAGTTTTTTGCGTTTGCGTCAACTTTTCCTGCACAGGTCTCATGTTGATTTGATGCGGGTTGTTGATTGGATTTTATATTTTTGAGGCTCAACTTTGTTGCATTGTGCACCACATTTTCACCCAAATTGCGGTTGCATTGTTCCTCAGTATGTGCATGACTGATGACGCTTTGTGGCTCAGTCTGGTTACTGTGAAAATTTTCAACCTGGGCATATTGTTCTGATTAGTTGGTTCGGTGAATATCTGAAATATCCTCCTGAATATGTCCGTGGTTAATGGAAGATTCCGCGTGTGCCGCCGCTTCAGCTGCTGCTCTCTTGCGGGCTTTTTGTGCTGCTTTACGCTGTTTAGTTGTAACTGGGTCCACGATGGAGTATAGTCCATCTTCACTCCAGCAGAATGGGTGGTGGCCATCAGTCATTTTGGCGAAGTTTTCATTATCTTCATCCATAGCTTCTTCACAAAAATCATTTTCCATTAAGCCCTCTTTTACAGGGCATGCATGTTCCTTGTGGCCCAGTGAGCCACAGTGGTTGCAAATGGGTGGTGTGCGTTCTGGTGTAACTCAGAATGCAGCTGACTGGCCCCCATCTGAAAAGTGAAATTCTGCTGTGCGGGGAATTCTGGATAAATCCTCTTCCACTTCTGGGAAGGGGTTGATTACAGCGATAGCTTTGCCCGTGCACAGGTTGGGCATTAAGCGAAATCGCTGTAATTCAAGTAGTTGGATTTCTCTGTAGGCCACAAGACCTTTGCAGAGCTCCTCCTTGATTACCTTACGAGGAAGGTTGGTGGGGAGTGAGTCAAAGGATATGAACAAAGTTTTTGCTTTGTTCCATCTGGTGCGCGCGGTGCGCACAATTTTGCCCTCAGGGAGGGCAATTTCCACACAGATTTTTGCTGCATCATTGGCTTCATCGGCTGTTTTAAAACCAATATCAATCCAGCCGCATCCCATGTTGTTGGTGGCTACATACACCGCGTGAGGGAAAAGTGAGGGCTGTGACTCACATGTTTTCTCCCACAGAGTTGGTGACTCATCCCCAAGGAAGAGTCTGATCCCGTGTTCCACCTTTGACAGAGGTTGGTTGAATTGAATGTACATGTATTGCGCATGCTTTACAGTAAATACCATAAACCCAGATGGTGTCCAAGTTTGCAATTTCTTTGCAGATTGGGTTCCTGGTCCCCCTCCATGGCGTTTCTTGCCCTTAGTTGCACCGTTAAGCACACCGCTTTCCGCGACACTCACCCATGTTGTATTATTTTTGTTATTAAAGTCGCCCATCTTTCCTGTGTGTGATTATCCAAATTTGCTGTTCAAATCAAATCGTAGTAACTAAAGTGATTGTTATGAGAAAGAAAAGCTGAAAAAGAAAAAAAGTTGAAAAAAACATAATGGTTTTATTTTAATTAATACTCTAGTTCTTACTTGAGGATGGGGAGGGATCCAACTCCAGACTCATCAGGCGTTTGGGCTGAAGTTACCAGAAGACCCAACTCCACCGATGACATTTGGGCCAAAGTTACTAAATAGAATATTTAACTCCAGACTCAACGGATATTCAGGCTGAAGATAACAGATGACAAAGATCAATGAAGGCTAATAGAAAATCTTAGGGCTTATGCTTGGTCAAGCGGGGGGAAATGTCAGATTCTGGGTGGTTAACACAAACAAACCCTTTGACAACCATCAAATTGGACCAGTTATCCTTCATTGCTTGAGCTAATACTCTAAATTCCTAACTTAAATTCCATTACAACTACAAGACTTGGGCCAATTCAATATCAATTTAATCCAAAATTCTTATTGGAAGCTCAGCCCAAATATGCATGCAGCTTTATGGCTGATTATCACTGCACCTAAACTAGCAATTGGACCCAAATATTGGAAACAATATTGAACACTCCACATCAGAAATCATTTATATTGACTCCAAAGATAACGTCTAAAGTCCCATGGACTAAAAGACGTTTTAACGTAAGCAACTTTCTGTCCTAGGGCGAAATTCATATGTCAATCCACGTAATTAGCACAATAGCACTTGCACATGGACCGCCCAAAAGGGAATACCTAATTGTATTGAGAGTGGCCTGCCTAATGTCCCAATTAGGGGTATGTCATCTACTTCAATCGATGCAAGAACTTTACAGAAGGTGTATTTCATCAACAGTATGACAAAACTCAAATCAGAAAGATCCTAGGACAATTTTGCATGTTTTTAAGAAAATTTTGTCCCTGAAATTCTCCCCAATTTGAGAGTATTTTGCCACCTTTAAACCTAGCAATGGGGCTCATTTGTATCAGTTCAAAGGCCAAACTGAGGTAGAAAATAAACTGTTGAAATTTTGTGCTTGAATGTGGCCAGGAGATGCCCTAGAGGTATAAATACTGGCACCTGGCCTAATGACTAATCATCAAATAAGTATTATCCAATAAATAATATATTTATTTAATCTCTTTCCTGGTCTTTATCTGAATCCTAACTTTGGTGAAGTGTTGACAAGCTGGAAGCGCCAAATCCACAGCCTGTATTGAAACCTGCCTCAGAAGAAGTTTCTGATTACATTAAGAAAATTAAGCCCAAAATCAAACAGAAGAGTTGGGGCTATTTTAATACGCCTAGTTCATTTCTGAACAGTCCAAATACCGTAAGCCACTGGAAAATGAGGATCAATCAAAGAGAACTTCCTTCTGATTAAGTGTGCAGAAATCTAATTATCAAGTGAGTGACCCTCGAAATTTTACATCCTGCACCAAACTATCTTTGGTAAGTCCAGCGCAGGTAGGTCCATTATTCCTGGAATTTGAGGAGCTACTCCAGGTGTGGATTTTAAGGGGGGAGCCTTGCAAGCTGGCGCTTTGGCAGCTTTTACTAGGGGGATCATAGGGTCAGTGGGTGCTGACTCTGCCATAGTGGTATCTGCCTTTTGACTCAGCTTGGTAGTATATTTAATCAACAGAGTTTGGTACTGAAGTCATCTCAGAAAAGTCAATTCATATTAAATGTGGGAGAGGATACCAAATTATTAAGATTTGATTTATACCTATCCAATATCTTTAGAGCTATTTTCAGCAGAAAGTAATCTGGTGGAAGTAGCATCCATCAATGGAGTAATTTTATTTGTATACTTAGAGGTATTATAGAATTCTGGCTATATATATTTACTGGGCACTAATGGGTAGTATTCCCTACTGTAACTTAGCACTATTAAAGTTGGAGGTAAACTGCTTTACTGATGCAGTAATCTGCTAACTGACAAAGTACTCTATTTGATTTTTTCTAGAATTACTTTTTGATTTAGAAAAAGTGATGTTTACTTTGAGATTATGCTTGAATGAGTCACTGCTGTGCTCATACTATTTGAGGCTTGGTTGATGGAAGAATAGTAAATCAAGTTCATGCTTAGTGGGGATACCAGTGGTAGAATATGGACCCTCTACCACTCTTTCCCAAGTCTAATCCTAGTATATGAATTTTTGGTATGGGATGATTATGACTGTGTTGGTTTTGCACATCAATGCCTTAAAGCGAGATAGCAAATAGTAAAGTCAGTCCATGGAGTTCCTGGTCTATTATATGCCACATATGGAAGCTTTCCAGGTTTTATTCTTCTTTTTCCCATTTTTCTTCACTTCCTTCATCAGTGCAGTTTATTCCCAGGTTGCCCACCTCAAATAAAATAAAAATCAAAAAATTAAGTTTATGCTTAGTTTTTCCAATCTTATCACATATCTGATGCACATCCAATCAAAGATCAAAGGGTAAATAAAGTCAAAGAGGGGAAGTGTTGGATAGTTGCTAACTTGTTTTTGTTTTATAAATTGAAGTCATGATACAATCTCAACTCAATATTAGATTTTACTTTAAATTGGAATACATTGTATCTGATCCAATAACACCCTATTCAAATCCCTATTTTAACAAATCAACTTCCTTTCATAATCACTTTTTTAGTGTAGCTGATGATCTCCATCATAAGAGATCTGTTGAATCTTGAAGGAATTGGTTTGACTATTAGTATTTCCAGATTACTTTTTATAGAGAGTTGTCTTTTATTATCAAATTTACTATTTACCCATTAGCATCTTTAGATTAGATTTATTAAACCAAAGATTAGTTTATCTTATTGTATAGATTTTCTATATTGTAAGCTGCGAGCTTGAGAGTACTAACTGTTTACCTGTGCATGAAGCACCAAAAGGGACTGTACATTGCAGCTGGTATGCCTTTGTGATCAACTCATCCCTTGATTCAACCCTTATTTCTATTATCAAAATAAAAGAATTAGACACAAACTATAATTTTAGGGTAATAATACATGTTTATCTAAAAATTTGAGGTGGGTGACCTTGGGACAAATATACCACACCAAGAAATTTTCTAGCCAGTACAGTTTTCAAACAAAAAGCCTGTACTTAGGTGGAAGCAGTTTTACCTGCTCAACCACCCATTAATATATGTTTATTTAAATTATTAAATGTGGAGTTTTTACATAATAAGGGAAAAATTTGTAAGTGATAGCAACAACTGGTATGCATTCTAATTCAGAATTTGAAAAAAATTTATTATATAAATATAAATCAATCTGCATGAGTAAATCTTCTTTGTACAGCCACTTTGTGGATAAACTAGTGCTCTTAATATAATATACTTAATTTTTCTCTGAGCATCTAGTGCCCTGCATGTGGTCTGTTATTTGATTTGTGTTGTCCATCTATTTATCCTAATTGATAGCAATATTATCCTCTGAATGTACAGTGTAATTCCCATCAGGGCAGTGGTAATGTGGTCCTTTTTATACTTTTTAGTCATTTAATCAGTAAAATTATATGATCATTTAATCCATAGTCTTTAAGTTAGTCATTTGAAAGTTTTTTATACTTTATTGATTATTCACCATATCAAAAAGTTTATATTTTGATCCGCTGATGTTTGGGTACCTATATCATTATTCTTGGGACACTTGTTTGACTAGGGGTATTGCTACCTGAGGAGTTTTTGGGTCCTTGCTAGGCTAATTTATCCTCAAGATGGCTTACTTCCCTTGGTGAGAATTTGCTAATGTTATTTGTGGTGGACCCCTCAACAGTGACCACTACCCAGATAATTTAAAAAATAAGGTTGCTAACTCACTAAACATAAAGCAAGAGGTAATCTAGTCATGACAACAACCCAAGTTTCCTGAGTATTGCATGTATGGAAGATTTTGAAAAATTATAATAACTTGAGACCTATTGTTTTTGAGCCATATGATTATCTATAACTCATCCTGTTTACCTACTACCGCTATAAGTATTTAGAATTCTTCTGTTTATAGAGAAGATATAGTTATAACAAAGTAACACAAAAGTAACATTGTACCACTTTCAGTCAAGGAGAGCGTGATCTACATAAAACTGTTGATACTATGAAACTAAAATGATCTATGCTGCACTCACTGAGCACCTATGATATTTATGAGAGAAAGAGATCGCCAACTAGTTATAATTGTATATGGAAACCTTACTGCTAAGCCTAATGTTACTCTCTACCACCTATAACACACATTCTAAAACCTATTAATCTTCATTTTTTGGTTACATTTTCAGAGTCCATTAGGTTATAGCTATTTATCAGAAAACTTTATTTTCCAAAGTAAATTAAATTGATGTACTTCTATTACAGCAAAAACATTGTTTTATTGGCTTTTTATTACATTCATAACTCTTTTTAATCACTTTTAGACATGTTTTTGTTATTAAATCTTACTATGCGTTGTACAAAAGTGTCCAAGAAGTTTTACAAAGTTTATTTTTAATCAGTCACTACTGACATCTAGAGATATTGATTTAATAGATAAAAATCAGGCTGTTAAATAAAGTCTACTTAGACTTTTAACTTTGGAGCATCCACAGACAAGTGATCTAATTGCAAATCCATGGGTGAACATATTTAGGCTTCAGTAATAGATTTGTTAGATGAACAATTTGACTACATATAATGACAATAAAGATTTAAACTGAAGGGATATATAAACCAGAACTTTTTGAGGGCTGCGGCAACAGCAAGTGACAGCCATGATACCCAAAATTGATCTTTAAGCTAAACATTTTAATTTTTAAACTGTAAATTAAAAGTTTCACAATTTACAAAGTTAAAGTTTAGTGGGTGAAAACTAATTTGTATAACAAGGACAATATGAATAAATATCTTAATGTAAAAAAACTATCTTTCTACTTGGTGTAACTTTCTGAGCAAATTACACAAATTAATAAGAAAGAAATTTTCAATCGCCTGTTGTAGTTTCACTCTGATGTCCTCAGATTCTCCACCAGCTGCTCCAGTGTGGGGCAGCAGCAAAACTCCCCCACCATTTTCTATCCAGCAGGAAAATGCGCTCAGTCTGGCTCACTCAGCTATTCCAAACCCATGGGATGATTTGTTCCTCCCAAGGATCTTGACACCCACCTTACTTGTACTCAATTGATACCTTGCTGCCCTCTTGTGCTCCCCCAGAGCAACATATGCTATGGCCTAAGGGCCAGATATGGGAAACTCTTCCCATACCATGACCAAGCCATTATTGAAATGGCACAGGTGGTGATGACACCCACCAGATTCATAGATTTATGCCCTTATAAGGGGTATTTTGACCTCAATTTCACCTATGAAGCTGATGCCACCACTGCAGCAACTGTGCCCCTGGTATTCCAGGGTACACCCCTTCTCCACAACTTGGACATGGCTCCCAGTGGACACCACTTTGGTGGTCCAGTTTACTGGCTTGCCCACCCACCTCCCCCTGCAGTGCTCCACCAAGAGCTGATGGACGGTTTAGCAGCCTATGGCTCCAACCCCATCTTACAATTTGTGGTCCCAAATGGGGCCACATGACTTGCTGGGCCTCAGGCATATGCCACAATCAGCCCTGAATTCAATAAAATTGCTGTGTTGATTCTCCCTCATGCTATTATTCCGTTAGCCCCTGACCATCCATTTTGAGCCCAGGTTGATGGTGAGTAGATGATTTGTCCATCCTGTTTTGAGTTAGACCACTCGAAATGCAAGTGCCCCACCTTAGCCACTTCCAATGGATCAGATTTCTTGTCTGCCAACCTCCAATCCACTGCCCACCCTGCACAAATTCTGGCATGGGGTACAATCCTACCTCCCCCTCCCCCAAAGCCTGATGCTGCAGCTGCACCTGCAGCTACCAATCAGCCTCCTTCTCACTCCAGTGCCACACATGATTCTTCCAATCAAGTGCAGGATTGGACCCCAGTTTGATCCCATGCAACATCCAACAAATCAACTAAACCTCAACCGTATGCTGATTCCCAATTCAATTCAACCAAAACCCATGGGACTTATTGGCTGAAATTGACAAGTCAGGTAAGCTCATTGAAGAACCATCCCTGCAAATTGAGCAGTTCATCAATGCAGAATGGGATGCCAAATATCCCCCTCATCTATATACCCCACAGCCAAATGCCAAATCATTTTGCAGTGACCATCAGCTTGCAGTCAAAGCAGCTGCAACACCAGATTTTCATCCCTTATGCAAAGCTGTTACCAAATCAGTGGAGATGCTCACAGGAGGTATTCCCCCTCCTGTGATCCCCTCAACCCTCACTCCAAAAAGTAAAACCACAATGAATCAGTTACACAAAAATATAAATGAAGCTATCAAGAATGTGACAACGGTAGCATGGAATCCAAAAGCAAAAATTACCCAAACCAATATTGCCACATTCGTTAAACTCCCAGATGCCTGCATTAAAGCTGAAATAACTTTAGCCAAATATATCAGTGCCATTTTCCTAGCTGGCAATTTCCATGAAATACCAATAATTAGCAATATTGAACCACATGCCGCTGATGCCCCGACGCCCTTACTGTCTGCCTTGACACGTACCCTAATCTGGGAGGAGGAAGCTGTTGCCGAAGATGAGCCTCCGATCCCCCTCCCCTTCCGCCATGGAGGGATGAGTGGTTTCCACTACCCACCTGGTTAGTTGTGTTTGCTCAAAGCGTTTCACTCAATCCGCTCATTTATGCGTTTTTGTCTGAACCAATTAGTTATGTTAATTTTAGTTTTAAGTTTTAGTTTTGGTAATGTCCGTCCCCTGGTCAGCTTACCTCGAATAAATAAAAGATCTTAATGTAAAGCAGACTTAAGCGCATATATATTAACTTTTTCATTGAAAACAGCCAATTTACCTAATTTTAAAAATGCCAACACTAGCTCGCTTACAGATTAAAAAGGTACATATCTAATAGCATATAAATACTAAGCATATTTCTTCAAAATAAATAATATTTTACGGTCGCAAATTATTATAAACAAAAACAACAGAATTTAAAAAAGTAACTTAGCAGCTATAATTTTTTAAGCACTCCTATTTCCGAAACAAGGATGATGGCCTTTTTACAGTTTAACTTGTTGCAAGCATTATCCAGTTTAACTGATAGCAACGAAAAACTGCGCAGTCTATAGTTCTTCAATTGTAGGAGGCATTTTAACGTGAGGCTCATCCGTGAAAGATTCTGTTTGTTTGTAAGGTGATTCACAGAGTGCAGCAAGAGTGTCAATTGTTTTATGATCTTTTGGAACATCAAAAACTCCAAGGTTCAAATTCTAGATAAAATAAAAATCAGTAAGAAATCAATTTTATAGTTCATTTGATAAGGAAATTCAGATAGTTTAAAACTTTTTCGTATAAGCCGTTTCAATTCTTAGCAAAAAGCTCATTTAAACTAAACACGGCATAATTATCACTAGAGAATTAAATAGAAGCGAGTAAAAACAGACGATAAGGCACTCAATCAAACCCTATACTATAATGCAATTAAACAAATATAGTAGATGCTAAGTTGCCGGTTGTTTAGATTTGTTATCGTAAGCTCTTTACCGTAAAATCAAAATAGTATTATAAACCATTGAAGTGAGTTTATAGTAGAACGACTAAAAGTCTACTAAAATACTCAATTAAAAAACCGCGTAGAGAGTAAAAACCTCATATTATTAGGAAGCAAAAATAATCATGCTTTCAAAAATCGAAGAAAATTTCGTGTGTGAAAAAATACCATCTCGATATATGGCTCAAAAAATTCGGGCTCAATAAGAGTTTGCCCTTGATTTTCCTCTATGGCATCATCAGACTCCACTTCGTGTTCACTATTAACTTCTTCTATTTGATAGTCAAAATTTGGAATCTTCCACGGAATTCTCACGCTTTAATTGAGCATTAGAAGCTGCCAGCTGCGGCAAAAAAGTCTGAAGCCTTGACAACACTAAATGTTTGATTGTTATGGCAAATGCTTTAACCAAATTTTAATAGTACCAACACAATAAAAATGTAAAAACTCGATATTTATTTTTGCAACAATCATTATTATCGGCTTGGTGTTTAAGGGAACATAAAAATAAACTAGAAAAGTATGAACGATATAAACGCATAAGAACATGAGTAAGTAAGTAAAAAGCCAAGTGAAAACTATAGAGCTCAGGAGTATTGAATGAACGCAAGATCATATAAGCAACTTAAAATGTCCAAGTCATATAATACTACCAACTCAACAACTAGGATAGAGTACCTCGTAATTTGAAAACCAGGTTTTTTATTGTAAAGTATCATAAAGTAAAAAACTAAGCGAAAGGCAACTAAAATCAGTGAAAGAAAGGCTAATTTTATTAAGTATAAAAACATTCCCAAAGTATCAAAGTCAAAACATCAACATTAAACTCACAAAAAAAGAGGCAGTTAAGTTCAGTTCTTTAGAATGGAATTCGCAAGAAAAATCAACATAAACTTAAACAATTACTAGAGCTTTCTATCCTAAAAGTTTTTCTCTCTTTTGATGCGTTCTTCTCTGGGATAGGAAAAGATGAGCGCTTATCTTCGGAAAGGCTTTGTAAAAGATTCTCTAAATTCCTTTCTGTTCAAAATTTAGAAAACGAGAAAATAAGCATAGAGGACAAGAAAGTAAAAGTATAATTACCTTTGTTTTCTTTAAACTGATCATCTCTTAAAGAACTCGAGTTTTTTGGTAGCATATTGCTTTCTATCTATACACTCAAGGAAATTTTCAGTTACAAGTTTAGCTAGCAAATTTCCCCTGATCTGCTAATGCTGTTACACTTAAGTACTTGGTCAATTCATTGTTGTGCAGCACATTTTGGAAATTCTTATTTGAGAGTTATTAGGCGAACCAATAAGCAATTCAATTTGGGTATAAGCTTATCAAGGTAGGCCAGATCGAAGAACAAACTGTGATACAAAGTTAAATATAATTAACCGACTTTGAAAAAGGAGAAAGTTCTCAATTCGACATGTATATTTTTTTCAAGGTTTGTTCACGCATAACTCTGAAACTACTGGACTAATTAGGATGATCTTTTTCCAAAAGAGGGATGCTCCAACTTAAGTCCCATTTCACTTTTGTGAGAATTGGACCAGTATCTGACTATTAATTTAGTATGCATATTAAAATGGACTGGAAGCGATGGATTTCAACTGTGAACCAGTTCAGATAAACTTAATTTCCGGCATCGGTGAATCGATAGCTTCAAATCAACTTTTTAAATCTGATGGCATTTTTGGTAGTTGGACATCGATAGGTTCACAGTACTTAAACCTTTCGACAGTAAGTAAACACTAAACTGCATAGTAAAACTATTAAATCCGTCGAATCAACTAAAAATTCACCAACCACTCAACCAAAATTAATTGAACCTATCACATCAACCAATCACCAACTGTATACAAAAACCAATGAGCCTATTGAATTAACCAAATAACCATCAACTGCTTACCAAAACCAATGAGGTTAATGAATTGATTAAACTACCATCTGCTTACTCAAACTTATTGAGCCTATCAAATTTATCAAATAATAATAAACCACTCACCCAAAATGAGATAGATTACCATTAAACTTTAGATATCATTGATATTCTATATATAACTTTTATTAATCTTTTTATAATTAGAAAAATAATAAAAAAGTGAAAAAGGTTCTCAGTATTCACTATTTTTGTGGCAAGCTTGCTATTTTGGTATATTTATGGGGTAATATATATAATATATATACAACTTTATATAGAAATAGTGAGGCTTCAAAAAATAGAGATAGTGATTTATGATAAAATTGGGGGAAAGAACCACCTCTAAAAAACACTAATTTTTTGGGGGGCAATAAAGAACTGCCTTCAAAAATTTTTAGAAAAACCTTCTTCAAAAAAAGGCTCTAAAAAGTATGAAACAATTAAGAAATTATAGATACTCAATAAAACCCCTTTTTGAAAATGCCCATATTCTAACCTGACTTATAGAATATTGCTCACAAATACAAGTTAAAGTGTATATTGGATTAGGTCCAAGTGTAAACTATAAGCGACTTAGAATATAAAATGGTAAGTATATTTTATAATTGGGTAGTAAGAGTCAGTTTAAAAAACAATTCTAACTTCAAAAAGGTTTTACTGAGTATTTATAATTTCTTTTATTTCATATTTTTAGAGCCTTTTTTGAAGAAGATTCTTTTATTCTAATTTTTTTTACTTGCTTTAATTTAACCCATCATCTTGTTTGTCCTAGAATCTTTCATCCTTCATTTACCATATTTCCTAATATAATATATTGATAAAAGTTTGCACAGTTACTAAGATCAGGTGATAATACAATATTCTACCATATTTTTTTAAATTTTAATAAAAAATAAAAAGATTTATATGTAATAAGTGAAATATTTTATATTTTTATTGGTGTTGGAATCCTGGCAATATTTTGCTCATAGGTGCTTGGACCTAGTATTTCAACAATATAATTGTAGCCTGAGAAGTAGTACTCTCAACTGCTTGATTTAAATTTTTGAAGTAACCTGAAACCACAACTATATATAAGACTTAGTAATAAAAAACTAGGTAAAATAATGATACTAAAACCTAGTAAAACAAACAATGTTTATTAGACTCATGCATCCTATTAGTTAAACTATTTTGAGGCTTGTGGGAATCCAGCTTTATTGATGCTCACTGGTGCTTAGATGCCACTTGATATCACAATAAGCTTATTAATAAAAAGGTAAAAAAACAATGATAAATATAAAGTTGGTTTTTATAATTTTTTATTGTTGCATGTGGGAAAAACAAACCCTTTTGATATCCAACAATTCAGTATTTAAAATGGTATTGAGGGTCAAAGATGAATTCATTGTTAAGTTCAGGATGGCTTGTTATAGTCCAAATAAGGAGATATATGAGTTCAGCATATAAAAGCTCAGAAAACTCACTTCAATTTAGCTGAATGATGGATGGAGAATTAGTGGTAGGCAATATGTACCCATGAGGTAATAATTTAATATATTTTAACCAATCCCCATTAGCTAAAATTATTGCATCTTGGGGACCTCCACTAAGCTTATAAAAGGGGGTGGTCCCCACTTAGGTGTTGTAATGGGACTAGATGTGGCTGGGGAGAGAACCCTTCAATGGATTCTTCAGAATAGCCTGCGTGGTCAGAGGAATCCAATTACTTAATTTTGAGGCTAAAGCCCATTTGGTATTTGGAGAAGTGTTGCCACAATTTGTGGGGTTCCACAAAGAATTGGACAGAGACTTTTAGCCAATATTGTCATTATTTCATTTGAATTAATATTACTTTAAGATCAGACATGTAATTGGCTGATTGTATTTATTAAATCAGGACTATTCTTACCTCCAACTTTTTTTGCCAAAGTCAAGATGGCAAATGTAAAAATTTACTACTTAGGAGATGATTATAAGTTGTCAACCCTAGTAATCTTTTTACTGCACAGGTTCAGTTTCCTCATGCTCCTTGCGTTGTAAAGAATATATAATCCAATAATAGTATGAAGACTATTATCTGTAGTTGAGTTAGAATTGTTATCAGGCTTAATGCTTCAGCCAGTACTTCCAATTAAATACTTGATAAGTCATATTTGTAGGGATTTGTTCCCTGTATTACTGTCCACCCATCTTCATCAAGATCTCCTGATGACAGTCTCTTTCAGCCCAACACACAGTCAGCATCTATCCCTAAGTTGTGGTTCCCTTTGTCTCTAGATCCCCACTTGGATCTCTACTCTTCTCTGAGAGTCACCAATTATTGCCTTCTGCAATAATATCCTTGAGATGGAACTTCACACTGGATGCTGATAGTCTAACTATAACCAAATCTACAATAAAACTAATAATGTTTTAATGTCTGTTAAAATTGCATAATAATGTGGGTTTTTATCTATCTTTTATTATAGTGAATCCTAGGAAATTTATAGGGGATTTGCCATCTAACCCTCAGTTGACCTCCTCTTCAATTGAAATGGCAGCCATTGCTGTTGAATCACCCTTCCTCATCTCAGCAGTGATGGTCTTCCCCATCCTGGCTAGGATTCAGTCATTGGACATCCTTGAGACCTCAAACGGAAAGAGTTGGAAAATGTGTCCCTAACATTTTCCTCTCGATCTAAGCAAATCAACCAAAATTGGCTAGCGACCTGCTTAGGTAATGGGACGTATTACCCATTATGGCAGGTCACTTCACCAACCAATCAATTTGCTAATTGCAGATGTCATCACTCGCCTTGCAACTCACTACTCATTCCCAATCAGTCAGTGATGAAAACTGACCAATCCCAATCAGTACACCTGATAGTTAATCACTATCAGATGCCCCCTATTTCATCAGCCACTCCATCCAATAAGATATTAGGTATTCATATGAATTGATCCCCGATGGACATGACCAGGCAAATATCCAAAAATCCCCCAAACATAGTTCCTCTAAAATTTGGGCCAACCAATCTCCAATTCAGTTCTGCTTTTTTAGGGAATTTTCCCTAGCAACACCAGGTAATCTAGCAGGCTGGGAATATGGGCAAAAACCCAACAGCAAATGTCCGGCAAGGTTAAGCATGAGATAATAGGAATTTATGATAAGCAGGGGAGAGACTAATTTTAGCTAAATGAAGATTTGGCCTATCAGCACTTTTGTAATCTTTCCCACTAGAGTTGACAGGTGGTAAATTGTTAGTAGGGATGATGAACCCATATGGTAATAATTTAATACATATAATCTAATCAGCTGTCCAAAAATACTGGTACCTTGGGCAATTACCAGACTTCCTAGTATGTGATTGGCTAGTAAAATATTTGCATCCCCTTGAAACCTCCTTCAGGTCTATAAAATGGGGTTCATTTCTAGAGTTTAAAGCCACACTCAAGTTAGTGCTTGGATGAACTTTGGGGCCAGTGGTCATTCTTCCAATAAAATCTCACAGTGTAGACTCATTCTTGAGAGCATCTGAATGTCAGAGTAAACTCATTACTCTGAGTGACCCAATTCTCTGAGAGTTGGATGGGAGTGTTATATTAGTAAATAAGTGACTATTTTTACCCAAAAAATCTTACTTTCTAGTCAAACAACTGTTTATCTGACACTACCCCTTTAATAATGGGAGAATAGAGGTGAAGAAAACGTCCATGGACTCTGTTGATAATAACTTCAGAAGCAAGAGACTTGATGGAATATTCATCATCCCTCTTATAAGTGATGACAAAAGGTTCTTCCCAAATGGACTCTAGCTTATTGCTTCTGGGAGTAATTCAGTTATGATAATATAAAAATATTCAGAGATTTGAAAAGAGGTAGAGATGGTCTGAGTTCATTATTTGCTTGACCCTTTGATGACAGTTCTATATAAATTAGATATAGCATCAGCCTGTAACTGGATGATGTGTTGAGCCAACTTCTTAATGCCTTGTCAGAATTATCAGTTCTGGAAGAGAAGAGATCTTTATCTAAGAAATCAGGTGCCCAAGGTTCTTATCCATACAACATGTGGAAAGGAGACATTTTAAAAGATCTGATGGTAGCTAATTTTGATAAGTCATAAGGGCACTAGGCATAAATTGGCCTTTGTGGAGAGGGTCAGAAGTGGCTACTTTTTCTTAGTATAGATATAAGGGTTCCATTTTCACTTTCTACAGTGCCATTTGTAGAAGGGTTATATGGGGCCAAAAAGAGCTGCTGGGCTCCCATGGAGGCAACTGAAGATCTGCCACTACTCTGGAGGTAATCTCTTTTACATTGTCAAAAAGTAAACAATGGGAACTGTGGCAGGCGAAGATATTCTGATGCAAAAAAGTGGCGGTAGCTTTGGCAGTTTGGGAAGGAGAGTGAAAGCTTCAATTCATTTGGTAAAGTGGTCAATTTCCACTAGTATGTAGTGATTTCCACAGTAGTTCAGAGGGCACAATACATTTAAGCTTATTGTGTGAAAGAGTTGTTGAGGTGTAGTGGGTAAGTATTTATATTTGGTCTTGGAAGCGGGATAGCTTTTTGCATGTTAAGCATGCATCCTGGACTTCAAATATAGATTCCATGATGTCCTCCCAATAGTTTGACCCTTTTATCCATTCATTAGTTTTCCTCACTCCACAATGCCTAAGTTTATAGTGGGGTATACAAGATCTCCAATACCCATTCTGAAGGTCATATATAGGGCAGCTAATTTGCCCTACCTTTTTGTATAACTTCCCACTCCACCTTGGGGTTGTGAGAGTTTCTTGCTAGCATTTTCAGGGATAAGTTCATCCTCATCATCCCAAGAATAGGCATGGTGATGTTATTTCTCTGCATCACTATTGTTAAGGCAAAAGATAGGCTGAGTCAACCCAACATTCATCTGATGCGTAACAGTTCAATGCTCAATGTTCATATCATAAATTAGAGTTTTAAGGCCTAAATGACTAACCGTCCAGTGTGATCTTTTACATTTTGTAGCCATTTTAGGTGGCGTGGTCAGTAACAACAACGTTGAAAGAAGTTCCATATAGAAAAGTCTAATAAAAAGATAAGACAGCAAGGCACTCTGAAAGACAAGGTAGTTACTTTTAAGCTTTGGATAAAGATTCAGATGAAGTAGGAGACTGGAGATCTACGTCATTATTATCCAATTGAGCCAGGATACCCCAATGGCATAGTCTAAGGCACTTAAAAACAGGATGAAGGGTTTATCATGGCTGTGTGGCGGGGAGCAATGCAAGCACGATAAGCAATTTATTTAATGTCTCAAACGTGGCATTTTGTTCAGTACCTGAATAAAAGGAGTATTATTAGCCATCAGGTCAATCAAGAAGCTCAATTATTTGGTGAACTTGGGGATGAATTGATGGCAATACCTCATCATACTCAGAAACACCTGGATGCCCTAATGTTCAAATATGCAAGCATTTTAGAGATAGTTTTAACTTTATCTTGTAAAAGCTGGATCCCTTCTAGATATAACAGGTCTAAGGAAATCTAGTTTCTTTTAAAAAAGTGAATTTTGAAGGGTTCACTTAACGTTGATGTAAGTCTGGGGGAACTCTGCTGTATCTATCAGCTTTTCCATTTCCCAATAAAAAGAGTTCAGAGAGGGCAGCTGTCCCTCTAATCACACAGGGTGATCTCGCCCATGTGGTAGACAAGCGCTGGGTACAAGCTCTCCATATGAAGATTCCTCCCTGTCACCGTGCTTGACTCAGCCAAATTAGTCCAGAAAATTGAGGACATCTGCGCTGAAATCATTGGAAATCGCCACCCATGTGAGCTGGAAGGATCTTATGAAGTCAATGGTGCCAAGCCCTCAAAATTGAAGTCCAAATGCCTAAAAACCATGGTAATGAAGCCTGATAGGCTTGCATATTAGGTAGATGCGAAATTAAGTATCAAATCCTTGGTAACACGCTTAAATGGCATTGGGTCATTGAAATATGTCGTTGTTCCAAAACTTGCCTGAAATTTACGTAGAAAAAGCCTGACAGGCATGTACCTCTTAGTCAGAATGTGTCAAACAACGAATTCTTGGTTGCTCATTGGGCAAATGTGATGTTGCCAACTTAGAATTCCCCTTGAAATCTTTGAGGTATATACCTGTCAGGCTTTGTCCTCAAAGATTTCAAGGGGAATTCTAAGTTGGCAACATCATTGCCCAATGGCTCAATGCCATTGGCAGTTTCAACCAAGAATTCGTTGTTTGACACATTCTGACTAAGAGGTACATGCCTGTCAGGCTTTTTCTACGTAAATTTCAGGCAAGTTTTGGAACAACGACATATTTCAATGACCCAATGCCATTTAAGTGTGTTACCAAGGATTTGATACTTAATTTCGCATCTACCTAATATGCAAGCCTATCAGGCTTCATTACCATGGTTTTTAGGCATTTGGACTTCAATTTTGAGGGCTTGGCACCATTGACTTCATAAGATCCTTCCAGCTCACATGGGTGGCGATTTCCAATGATTTCAGCGCAGATGTCCTCAATTTTCTGGACTAATTTGGCTGAGTCAAGCACGGTGACAAGGGAGGAATCTTCATATGGAGAGCTTGTTACCCAGCGCTTGTCTACCACATGGGCGAGATCACCCTGTGTGATTAGAGGGACAGCTGCTCTCTCTGAACTCTTTTTATTGGGAAATGGAAAAGCTGACCGGTCTAAGCAGAGGGGACGTTCCCCCAGACTTACATCAACGTTAAGTGAACCCTTCAAAATTCACTTTTTTAAAAGAAACTAGATTTCCTTAGACCTGTTATATCCTAAGAAGGGATCCAGCTTTTACAAGATAAAGTTAAAACTATCTCTAAAATGCTTGCATATTTGAACATTAGGGCATCCAGGTGTTTCTGAGTATGATGAGGTATTGCCATCAATTCATCCCCAAGTTCACCCAAATAATTGAGCTTCTTGATTGACTGTTGGCTAATAATACTCCTTTTTATTGGGGTACTGAACAAAATGCCACGTTTGAGACATTAAATAAATTGCTTCATAAACGCATTATCTTACGCCACACAGCCATGATAAACCCTTCATCCTGTTTTATGATGCCTTAGACTATGCCATTGGAGCCATCCTGGCTCAATTGGATAATAATGGCGTAGATCATCCAGTCTCCTACTTCATCAAGATGTTATCCAAAGCTGAAAGTAACTACAGCATCACTAAAAAGGAGTGCCTTGCTGTCTTACTCACTTTTAAATAGACTGCACTTTTCTATATGGAACTTCTTTCAACGTTGTTACTGACCACGCCACCTAAAATGGCTACAAAATCATAAAAGATCACACTGGACGGTTAGTCATTTAGGCCTTAAAACTCAGACATTATGATATGAACATTGAGCATTGAACTGTTACGCATCAGATGAATGTTGTTGGGTTGACTCAGCCTATCTTTTGCCTTAACAATAGTGATGCAGAGAAATAACATGATCTCCTTATTACCCTATTCTTGGGATGATGAGGATGAACTTATCCCTGAAAATGCTAGCAAGAAACTCTCACAACCCCAAGGTGGAGTGGGAAGTTATACAAAAAGGTAGGGCAAATTAGCTGCCCTATATATGACCTTCAGAATGGGTATTGGAGATCTTGTATGCCCACTATAAACTTAGGCATTGTGGAGTGAGGAAAACTAATGAATGGATAAAAGATTAAACTATTGGGAGGACATCATGGAATCTATATTTGAAGTCCAGGATGCATGCTTAACATGCAAAAAGCTATCCTGCTTCAAGACCAAATATAAATACTTACCCACTACACCTCAACAACTCTTTCACACAATAAGCTTAAATGTATTGTGCCCTCTACCCCAGACTACTAGTGGAAATCACTACATACTAGTGGAAATTGACCACTTTACCAAATGAATTGAAGCTTTCACTCTCCTTCCCAAACTGCCAAAGCTACCGCCACTTTTTTGCATCAGAATATCTTCACCTGCCACGGTTCCCATTGTTTACTTTTTGACAATGTAAAGAAATTCACCTCCAGAGTAGTGAAGATCTTGGTTACCTCCATGGGAGCCCAACAGCTCTTTTTGGCCCCATATAACCCTTCTACAAATGGCACTGTAGAAAGTGAAAATGGAACCCTTTATATCTATACTAAGAAAAGTAGCCACTTCTGACCCTCTCCACAAAGGCCAATTTATGCCTAGTGCCCTTATGACTTATCAAAATTAGCTACCATCAGATCTTTTAAAATGTCTCCTTTCCACATGTTGTATGGACAAGAACCTTGGGCACCTGATTTCTTAGATAAAGATCTCTTCTCTTCCAGAACTGATAATTCTGACAAGGCATTAAGAAGTTGGCTCAACACATCATCCAGTTACAGGCTGATGCTATATCTAATTTATATAGAACTGTCATCAAAGAGGGTCAAGCAAATAATGAACTCAGACCATCTCTACCCTCTTTTCAAATCTCTGAATATTTTTATATTATCATAACTGAATTACTCCCAGAAGCAATAAGCTAGAGTCCATTTGGGAAGAACCTTTTGTCATCACTTATAAGAGGGATGATGAATATTCCATCAAGTCTCTTGCTTCTGAAGTTATTATCAACAGAGTCCATGGACGTTTTCTTCACCTCTATTCTCCCCCCACATTATTAAAGGGGTAGTGTCAGATAAACAGTTGTTTGACTAGAAAGTAAGATTTTTTGGGTAAAAATAGTCACTTATTTACTAATATAACACTCCCATCCAACTCTCAGAGAATTGGGTCACTCAGAGTAATGAGTTTACTCTGAGCATTCAGATTAATACCTCAGAATGAGTCTATAAGGCTGTGAGATTTTATTGGAAGAATAGGGCCACTGGCCCCAAAGTTCATCCAAGCACTAACTTGAGTGTAGCTTTAAACTCTAAAAGAAATGAACCCCATTTTATAGACCTGAAGGAGGTTTCAAGGGGATGCAAATATTTTACTAGCCAATCACATACTAGGAAGTCTGGTAATTGCCCAAGGTACCAGTATTTTTGGACAGCTGATTAGATTATATGTATTAAATTATTACCATATGGGTTCATCATCCCTACTAACAATTTACCACCCAATAACCTGTCAACTCTAGTGGGAAAGATTTTCAAAAGTGCTGATAGGCCAAATCTTCATTTAGCTAAATTAGTCTCTCCCCTGCTTATCATAAATTCCCTATTATCTCATGCTTAACCTTGCCGGACATTTGCTGTTGGGTTTTTTGCCCATATTCCCAGCCTGCTAGATTACCTGGTGTTGCTAGGGGAAAATTCCCTAAAAGCAAACTGAATCAGAAATTGGTTGGCCCAAATTTTAGAGGAACTACGTTTGGGGGATTTTTGGATATTTGCCTGGTCATATCTGTTGGGGATCAATTCATATGAGTATCTAATATCTTATTGGATGGAGTGGCTGATGAAATAGGGGCATCTGATAGTGATTAACTATCAGGTGTACTGATTGGGATTGGTCAGTTTTCATCACTGACTGATTGGGAATGAGTAGTGAGTTGCGAGGCAAGTGATGCCACCTGCAATTAGCAAATTGATCAGTTGGTGAAGTGACCTGCCATAATGGGTAATACGTCCCATTACCTAAGCAGGTCGCTAGCCAATTTTGGTTGGTTTGCTTGGATCAAGAGGAAAATGTTAGGGACACATTTTCCAACTCTTTCCGTTTAAGGTCTCAAGGATGTCCAACAACGGAATCCTAGCCAGGATGGGGAAGACCATCACTGCTAAGATGAGGAAGGGTGCTTCAACAGCAATGGCTGCCGTTTTATTGGAGAGGTTTCAACTGAGGGTTAGACAGCTGAATCCCCTATAAATTCCCTAGGATTCACTATAATAAAAGATAGATAAAAAACCCACATAATTATGCAATTTTAATGGACATTAAAACATTATTAGTTTTATTGTAGATTTGGTTATAGTTAGATTATCAGCATCCAGTGTGAAGTTCCATCTCAAGGATATTATTGCAGAAGGCAATAATTGGTAGACTCTCAGAGAGAAGAGTAGAGATCTGAGCGGGGATCTAGAGATGAAGGGAACCACAACCTAGGGATGATGCTGACTGTGTGTTGGGCTGAAAGAGACTGTCATCAGTAGGTCTTGACAAAGATTGGGTGGACAGTAATACAGGGAATGAATCCCTACAAATATGACTTATCAAGTATTTAATCAGAAGTACTGGCTGAAACATTGGGCCTGATAACAATTCTAACTCAACTACAGATAATAGTCTTCATACTATTATTGGATTATATATTCTTTACAACGCAAGGTGCACGAGGAAACTGAACCTGTGCAGTAGAAAGATTACTAGGGTTGACAACTTATAATCAACTTCTAAGTAGTAAATTTTTACATTTGCCATCTTGACTTTGGCAAAAAAAGTTGGAGGTAAGAATAGTCCTGATTTAATAAATACAATCAGCCAATTACATGTCTGATCTTAAAGTAATATTAATTCAAATGAAAATAATGACAATATTGGCTAAAAGTCTCTGTCCAATTCTTTGTGGAACCCCACAAATTGTGGCAACACTTCTCCAAATACCAAATGGGCTTTAGCCTCAAAATTAAGTAATTGGATTCCTCTGACCACGCAGGCTATTCTGAAGAATCCATTGAAGGGTTCTCCCCAGCCACATCTAGTCCCATTACAACACCTAAGTGGGGACCACCCCTTTATAAAGCTTAGTGGAGGTCCCCCAAGATGCAATAATTTTAGCTAATGGGGATTGGTTAAAATATATTAAATTATTACCTCATGGGTACATATTGCCTACCACTAATTCTCCATCCATCATTCAGCTAAATTGAAGTGAGTTTTCTGAGCTTTTATATGCTGAACTCATATATCTCCTTATTTGGACTATAACAAGCCATCCTGAACTTAACAATGAATTCATCTTTGACCCTCAATACCATTTTAAATACTGAATTGTTGGATATCAAAAGGGTTTGTTTTTCCCCACACATGCAACAATAAAAAATTATAAAAACCAACTTTATATTTATCATTGTTTTTTTACCTTTTTATTAATAAGCTTATTGTGATATCAAGTGGCATCTAAGCACCAGTGAGCATCAATAAAGCTGGATTCCCACAAGCCTCAAAATAGTTTAACTAATAGGATGCATGAGTCTAATAAACATTGTTTGTTTTACTAGGTTTTAGTATCATTATTTTACCTAGTTTTATTACTAAGTCTTATATATAGTTGTGGTTTCAGGTTACTTCAAAAATTTAAATCAAGCAGTTGAGAGTACTACTTCTCAGGCTACAATTATATTGTTGAAATACTAGGTCCAAGCACCTATGAGCAAAATATTGCCAGGATTCCAACACCAATAAAAATATAAAATATTTCACTTATTACATATAAATCTTTTTATTTTTTATTAAAATTTAAAAAAATATGGTAGAATATTGTATTATCACCTGATCTTAGTAACTGTGCAAACTTTTATCAATATATTATATTAGGAAATATGGTAAATGAAGGATGAAAGATTCTAGGACAAACAAGATGATGGGTTAAATTAAAGCAAGTAAAAAAAATTAGAATAAAAGAATCTTCTTCAAAAAGGCTCTAAAAATATGAAATAAAAGAGAAATTATAAATACTCAGTAAAACCTTTTTGAAGTTAGAATTGTTTTTTAAACTGACTCTTACTACCCAATTATAAAATATACTTACCATTTTATATTCTAAGTCGCTTATAGTTTACACTTGGACCTAATCCAATATACACTTTAACTTGTATTTGTGAGCAATATTCTATAAGTCAGGTTAGAATATGGGCATTTTCAAAAAGGGTTTATTGAGTATCTATAATTTCTTAATTGTTTCATACTTTTTAGAGCCTTTTTTTGAAGAAGGTTTTTTTCTAAAAATTTTTGAAGGCAGTTCTTTATTGCCCCCCAAAAAATTAGTGTTTTTTTAGAGGTGGTTCTTTCCCCCCAATTTTATCATAAATCACTATCTCTATTTTTTGAAGCCTCACTATTTCTATATAAAAAGTTGTATATATATTATATATATTACCCCATAAATATACCAAAATAGCAAGCTTGCCACAAAAAATAGTGAATACTGAGAACCTTTTTCACTTTTTTATTATTTTTTTCTAATTATAAAAAGATTAATAAAAGTTATATATAGAATATCAATGATATCTAAAGTTTAATGGTAATCTATCTCATTTTGGGTGAGTGGTTTATTATTATTTGATAAATTTGATAGGCTCAATAAGTTTGAGTAAGCAGATGGTAGTTTAATCAATTCATTAACCTCATTGGTTTTGGTAAGCAGTTGATGGTTATTTGGTTAATTCAATAGGCTCATTGGTTTTTGTATACAGTTGGTGATTGGTTGATGTGATAGGTTCAATTAATTTTGGTTGAGTGGTTGGTGAATTTTTAGTTGATTCGACGGATTTAATAGTTTTACTATGCAGTTTAGTGTTTACTTACTGTCGAAAGGTTTAAGTACTGTGAACCTATCGATGTCCAACTACCAAAAATGCCATCAGATTTAAAAAGTTGATTTGAAGCTATCGATTCACCGATGCCGGAAATTAAGTTTATCTGAACTGGTTCACAGTTGAAATCCATCGCTTCCAGTCCATTTTAATATGCATACTAAATTAATAGTCAGATACTGGTCCAATTCTCACAAAAGTGAAATGGGACTTAAGTTGGAGCATCCTCTCTTTGGAAAAAGATCATCCTAATTAGTCCAGTAGTTTCAGAGTTATGCGTGAACAAACCTTGAAAAAAATATACATGTCGAATTGAGAACTTTCTCCTTTTTCAAAGTCGGTTAATTATATTTAACTTTGTATCACAGTTTGTTCTTCGATCTGGCCTACCTTGATAAGCTTATACCCAAATTGAATTGCTTATTGGTTCGCCTAATAACTCTCAAATAAGAATTTCCAAAATGTGCTGCACAACAATGAATTGACCAAGTACTTAAGTGTAACAGCATTAGCAGATCAGGGGAAATTTGCTAGCTAAACTTGTAACTGAAAATTTCCTTGAGTGTATAGATAGAAAGCAATATGCTACCAAAAAACTCGAGTTCTTTAAGAGATGATCAGTTTAAAGAAAACAAAGGTAATTATACTTTTACTTTCTTGTCCTCTATGCTTATTTTCTCGTTTTCTAAATTTTGAACAGAAAGGAATTTGAGAATCTTTTACAAAGCCTTTCCGAAGATAAGCGCTCATCTTTTCCTATCCCAGAGAAGAACGCATCAAAAGAGAGAAAAACTTTTAGGATAGAAAGCTCTGGTAATTGTTTAAGTTTATGTTGATTTTTCTTGCAATTCCATCTAAAGAACTGAACTTAACTGCCTCTTTTTGTGAGTTTAATGTTGATGTTTTGACTTTGATACTTTGGGAATGTTTTTATACTTAATAAAATTAGCCTTTCTTTCACTGATTTTAGTTGCCTTTCGCTTAGTTTTTTACTTTATGATACTTTACAATAAAAAACCTGGTTTTCAAATTACGAGGTACTCTATCCTAGTTGTTGAGTTGGTAGTATTATATGACTTGGACATTTTAAGTTGCTTATATGATCTTGCGTTCATTCAATACTCCTGAGCTCTATAGTTTTCACTTGGCTTTTTACTTACTTACTCATGTTCTTATGCGTTTATATCGTTCATACTTTTCTAGTTTATTTTTATGTTCCCTTAAACACCAAGCCGATAATAATGATTGTTGCAAAAATAAATATCGAGTTTTACATTTTTATTGTGTTGGTACTATTAAAATTTGGTTAAAGCATTTGCCATAACAATCAAACATTTAGTGTTGTCAAGGCTTCAGACTTTTTTGCCGCAGCTGGCAGCTTCTAATGCTCAATTAAAGCGTGAGAATTCCGTGGAAGATTCAAATTTTGACTATCAAATAGAAGAAGTTAATAGTGAACACGAAGTGGAGTCTGATGATGCCATAGAGGAAAATCAAGGGCAAACTCTTATTGAGCCCGAATTTTTTGAGCCATATATCGAGATGGTATTTTTTCACACACGAAATTTTCTTCGATTTTTGAAAGCATGATTATTTTTGCTTCCTAATAATATGAGGTTTTTACTCTCTACGCGGTTTTTTAATTGAGTATTTTAGTAGACTTTTAGTCGTTCTACTATAAACTCACTTCAATGGTTTATAATACTATTTTGATTTTACGGTAAAGAGCTTACGATAACAAATCTAAACAACCGGCAACTTAGCATCTACTATATTTGTTTAATTGCATTATAGTATAGGGTTTGATTGAGTGCCTTATCGTCTGTTTTTACTCGCTTCTATTTAATTCTCTAGTGATAATTATGCCGTGTTTAGTTTAAATGAGCTTTTTGCTAAGAATTGAAACGGCTTATACGAAAAAGTTTTAAACTATCTGAATTTCCTTATCAAATGAACTATAAAATTAGATTTCTTACTGATTTTTATTTTATCTAGAATTTGAACCTTGGAGTTTTTGATGTTCCAAAAGATCATAAAACAATTGACACTCTTGCTGCACTCTGTGAATCACCTTACAAACAAACAGAATCTTTCACGGATGAGCCTCACGTTAAAATGCCTCCTACAATTGAAGAACTATAGACTGCGCAGTTTTTCGTTGCTATCAGTTAAACTGGATAATGCTTGCAACAAGTTAAACTGTAAAAAGGCCATCATCCTTGTTTCGGAAATAGGAGTGCTTAAAAAATTATAGCTGCTAAGTTACTTTTTTAAATTCTGTTGTTTTTGTTTATAATAATTTGCGACCGTAAAATATTATTTATTTTGAAGAAATATGCTTAGTATTTATATGCTATTAGATATGTACCTTTTTAATCTGTAAGCGAGCTAGTGTTGGCATTTTTAAAATTAGGTAAATTGGCTGTTTTCAATGAAAAAGTTAATATATATGCGCTTAAGTCTGCTTTACATTAAGATCTTTTATTTATTCGAGGTAAGCTGACCAGGGGACGGACATTACCAAAACTAAAACTTAAAACTAAAATTAACATAACTAATTGGTTCAGACAAAAACGCATAAATGAGCGGATTGAGTGAAACGCTTTGAGCAAACACAACTAACCAGGTGGGTAGTGGAAACCACTCATCCCTCCATGGCGGAAGGGGAGGGGATCGGAGGCTCATCTTCGGCAACAGCTTCCTCCTCCCAGATTAGGGTACGTGTCAAGGCAGACAGTAAGGGCGTCGGGGCATCAGCGGCATGTGGTTCAATATTGCTAATTATTGGTATTTCATGGAAATTGCCAGCTAGGAAAATGGCACTGATATATTTGGCTAAAGTTATTTCAGCTTTAATGCAGGCATCTGGGAGTTTAACGAATGTGGCAATATTGGTTTGGGTAATTTTTGCTTTTGGATTCCATGCTACCGTTGTCACATTCTTGATAGCTTCATTTATATTTTTGTGTAACTGATTCATTGTGGTTTTACTTTTTGGAGTGAGGGTTGAGGGGATCACAGGAGGGGGAATACCTCCTGTGAGCATCTCCACTGATTTGGTAACAGCTTTGCATAAGGGATGAAAATCTGGTGTTGCAGCTGCTTTGACTGCAAGCTGATGGTCACTGCAAAATGATTTGGCATTTGGCTGTGGGGTATATAGATGAGGGGGATATTTGGCATCCCATTCTGCATTGATGAACTGCTCAATTTGCAGGGATGGTTCTTCAATGAGCTTACCTGACTTTGTCAATTTCAGCCAATAAGTCCCATGGGTTTTGGTTGAATTGAATTGGGGAATCAGCATACGGTTGAGGTTTAGTTGATTTGTTGGATGTTGCATGGGATCAAACTGGGGTCCAATCCTGCACTTGATTGGAAGAATCATGTGTGGCACTGGAGTGAGAAGGAGGCTGATTGGTAGCTGCAGGTGCAGCTGCAGCATCAGGCTTTGGGGGAGGGGGAGGTAGGATTGTACCCCATGCCAGAATTTGTGCAGGGTGGGCAGTGGATTGGAGGTTGGCAGACAAGAAATCTGATCCATTGGAAGTGGCTAAGGTGGGGCACTTGCATTTCGAGTGGTCTAACTCAAAACAGGATGGACAAATCATCTACTCACCATCAACCTGGGCTCAAAATGGATGGTCAGGGGCTAACGGAATAATAGCATGAGGGAGAATCAACACAGCAATTTTATTGAATTCAGGGCTGATTGTGGCATATGCCTGAGGCCCAGCAAGTCATGTGGCCCCATTTGGGACCACAAATTGTAAGATGGGGTTGGAGCCATAGGCTGCTAAACCGTCCATCAGCTCTTGGTGGAGCACTGCAGGGGGGAGGTGGGTGGGCAAGCCAGTAAACTGGACCACCAAAGTGGTGTCCACTGGGAGCCATGTCCAAGTTGTGAGAAGGGGTGTACCCTGGAATACCAGGGGCACAGTTGCTGCAGTGGTGGCATCAGCTTCATAGGTGAAATTGAGGTCAAAATACCCCTTATAAGGGCATAAATCTATGAATCTGGTGGGTGTCATCACCACCTGTGCCATTTCAATAATGGCTTGGTCATGGTATGGGAAGAGTTTCCCATATCTGGCCCTTAGGCCATAGCATATGTTGCTCTGGGGGAGCACAAGAGGGCAGCAAGGTATCAATTGAGTACAAGTAAGGTGGGTGTCAAGATCCTTGGGAGGAACAAATCATCCCATGGGTTTGGAATGGCTGAGTGAGCCAGACCGAGCGCATTTTCCTGCTGGATAGAAAATGGTGGGGGAGTTTTGCTGCTGCCCCACACTGGAGCAGCTGGTGGAGAATCTGAGGACATCAGAGTGAAACTACAACAGGCGATTGAAAATTTCTTTCTTATTAATTTGTGTAATTTGCTCAGAAAGTTACACCAAGTAGAAAGATAGTTTTTTTACATTAAGATATTTATTCATATTGTCCTTGTTGTACAAATTAGTTTTCACCCACTAAACTTTAACTTTGTAAATTGTGAAACTTTTAATTTACAGTTTAAAAATTAAAATGTTTAGCTTAAAGATCAATTTTGGGTATCATGGCTGTCACTTGCTGTTGCCGCAGCCCTCAAAAAGTTCTGGTTTATATATCCCTTCAGTTTAAATCTTTATTGTCATTATATGTAGTCAAATTGTTCATCTAACAAATCTATTACTGAAGCCTAAATATGTTCACCCATGGATTTGCAATTAGATCACTTGTTCAGGGATGCTCCAAAGTTAAAAGTCTAAGTAGACTTTATTTAACAGCCTGATTTTTATCTATTAAATCAATATCTCTAGATGTCAGTAGTGACTGATTAAAAATAAACTTTTTGCAAAACTTCTTGACACTTTTGTACAACGCATAGTAAGATTTAATAACAAAAACATGTCTAAAAGTGATTAAAAAGAGTTATGAATGTAATAAAAAAAGCCAATAAAATGTTTTTGCTGTAATAGAAGTACATCAATTTAATTTACTTTGGAAAATAAAGTTTTCTGATAAATAGCTATAACCTAATGGACTCTGAAAATGTAACCAAAAATGAAGATTAATAGGTTTTAGAATGTGTTATAGGTGGTAAGAGAGTAACATTAGGCTTAACAATAAGGTTTCCATATACAATTTTAACTAGTTGGCGATCTCTTTCTCATAAATATCATAGGTGCTCAGTGAGTGCAGCATAGATCATTTTAGTTTCATAGTATATCCAACAGTTTTTATGTAGATCACGCTCTCCTTGACTGAAAGTGGTACAATGTTACTTTTGTGTTACTTTGTTATAACTATATCTTCTCTATAAACAGAAGAATTCTAAATACTTATAGCGGTAGTAGGTAAACAGGATGAGTTATAGATAATCATATGGCTCAAAAACAATAGGTCTCAAGTTATTATAATTTTTCAAAATCTTCCATACATGCAATACTCAGGAAACTTGGGTTGTTGTCATGACTAGATTACCTCTTGCTTTATGTTTAGTGAGTTAGCAACCTTATTTTTTAAATTATCTGGGTAGTGGTCACTGTTGAGGGGTCCACCACAAATAACATTAGCAAATTCTCACCAAGGGAAGTAAGCCATCTTGAGGATAAATTAGCCTAGCAAGGACCCAAAAACTCCTCAGGTAGCAATACCCCTAGTCAAACAAGTGTCCCAAGAATAATGATATAGGTACCCAAACATCAGCGGATCAAATTATAAACTTTTTGATATGGTGAATAATCAATAAAGTATAAAAAACTTTCAAATGACTAACTTAAAGACTATGGATTAAATGATCATATAATTTTACTGATTAAATGACTAAAAAGTATAAAAAGGACCACATTACCACTGCCCTGATGGGAATTACACTGTACATTCAGAGGATAATATTGCTATCAATTAGGATAAATAGATGGACAACACAAATCAAATAACAGACCACATGCAGGGCACTAGATGCTCAGAGAAAATTAAGTATATTATATTAAGAGCACTAGTTTATCCACAAAGTGGCTGTACAAAGAAGATTTACTCATGCAGATTGATTTATATTTATATAATAAATTTTTTTTTCAAATTCTGGAATTAGAATGCATACCAGTTGTTGCTATCACTTACAAATTTTTCCCTTATTATGTAAAAGCCTCACATTTAATAATTTAAATAAACATATATTAATGGGTGGTTAGCTGAGCAGGTAAAACTGCTTCCACCCTAAGTACAGGCTTTTTGTTTGAAAACTGTACTGGCTAGAAAATTTCTTGGTGTGGTATATTTGTCCCAAGGTCACCCACCTCAAATAATTTTTAGATAAACATGTATTATTACCCTAAAATTATAGTTTGTGTCTAATTCTTTTATTTTGATAATAGAAATAAGGGTTGAATCAAGGGATGAGTTGATCACAAAGGCATACCAGCTGCAATGTACAGTCCCTTTTGGTGCTTCATGCACAGGTAAACAGTTGGTACTCTCCAACTCATAGCTTACAATATAGAAAATCTATACAATAAGATAAACTAATCTTTGGTTTAATAAATCTAATCTAAAGATGCTAATGGGTAAATAGTAAATTTGATAATAAAAGACAACTCTCTATAAAAAGTAATCTGGAAATACTAATAGTCAAACCAATTCCTTCAAGATTCAACAGATCTCTTATGATGGAGATCATCAGCTACACTAAAAAAGTGATTATGAAAGGAAGTTGATTTGTTAAAATAGGGATTTGAATAGGGTGTTATTGGATCAGATACAATGTATTCCAATTTAAAGTAAAATCTAATATTGAGTTGAGATTGTATCATGACTTCAATTTATAAAACAAAAACAAGTTAGCAACTATCCAACACTTCCCCTCTTTGACTTTATTTACCCTTTGATCTTTGATTGGATGTGCATCAGATATGTGATAAGATTGGAAAAACTAAGCATAAACTTAATTTTTTTGATTTTTATTTTATTTGAGGTGGGCCAACCTGGGAATAAACTGCACTGATGAAGGGAAGTGAAGAAAATGGGAAAGAAGAATAAAACCTGGAAAACTTCCATATGTGGCATATAATAGACCAGGAACTCCATGGACTGACTTTACTATTTGCTATCTCGCTTTAAGGCATTGATGTGCAAAACCAACACAGTCATAATCATCCCATACCAAAAATTCATATACTAGGATTAGACTTGGGGAAAGAGTGGTAGAGGGTCCATATTCTACCACTGGGGTATCCTCCCCACTAAGCATGAACTTGATTTACTATTCTTCCATCAACCAAGCCTCAAATAGTATAGGCTTTAGCAGTGACTCATTCAAGCATAATGTAAAGTAAGCATCACTTTTCTAAATCAAAAAGTAATTCAGAAAAAATCAAATAGAGTACTTTGTCAGTTAGCAGATTACTGCATCAGTAAAGCAGTTTACCTCCAACTTTAATAGTGCTAAGTTACAGTAGGGAATACTACCCATTAGTGCCCAGTAAATATATATAGCCAGCATTCTATAATACCTCTAAGTATACAAATAAAGTACTCCATTGATGGATGCTACTTCCACCAGATTACTTTCTGCTGAAAATAGCTCTAAAGATATTGGATATGATGCCAATCAAATCTTAATAATTTGGTATCCTCTCCCACATTTAATATGAATTGACTTTTTCTGAGATGACTTCAGAAGTACAAACTCTGTTGATTAAATATACTACCAAGCTGAGTCAAAAGGCAGATACCACTATGGCAGAGTCAGCACCCACTGACCCTATGATCCCCCTAGTAAAAGCTGCCAAAGCGCCAGCTTGCAAGGCTCCCCTTAAAATCCACACCTGGAGTAGCTCCTCAAATTCCAGGAATAATGGACCTACCTGCGCTGGACTTACCAAAGATAGTTTGGTGCAGGATGTAAAATTTCGAGGGTCACTCACTTGATAATTAGATTTCTGCACACTTAATCAGAAGGAAGTTCTCTTTGATTGATCCTCAATTTTTTCCAGTGGCTTACGGTATTTGGACTGTTCAGAAATGCACTAGGCGTATTAAAATAGCCCCAACTCTTCTGTTTGATTTTGGGCTTAATTTTCTTAATGTAATCAGAAACTTCTTCTGAGGCAGGTTTCAATACAGGCTGTGGATTTGGCGCTTCCAGCTTGTCAACACTTCACCAAAGTTAGGATTCAGATAAAGACCAGGAAAGAGATTAAATAAATATATTATTTATTGGATAATACTTATTTGATGATTAGTCATTAGGCCAGGTGCCAGTATTTATACCTCTAGGGCATCTCCTGGCCACATTCAAGCACAAAATTTCAACAGTTTATTTTCTACCTCAGTTTGGCCCTTGAACTGATACAAATGAGCCCCATTGCTAGGTTTAAAGGTGGCAAAATACTCTCAAATTGGGAGAATTTCAGGGACAAAATTTTCTTAAAAACATGCAAAATTGTCCTAGGATCTTTCTGATTTGAGTTTTGTCATACTGTTGATGAAATACACCTTCTGTAAAGTTCTTGCATCGATTGAAGTAGATGACATACCCCTAATTGGGACGTAGGCAGGCCACTCTCAATACAATTAGGTATTCCCTTTTGGGCGGTCCATGTGCAAGTGCTATTGTGCTAATTACGTGGATTGACATATGAATTTCGCCCTAGGACAGAAAGTTGCTTACGTTAAAACGTCTTTTAGTCCATGGGACTTTAGACGTTATCTTTGGGTCAATCTAAATGATTTCTGATGTGGAGTGTTCAATATTGTTTCCAATATTTGGGTCCAATTGCTGAGTTTTAGGTGCAGTGATAATCAGCCATAAAGCTGCATGCATATTTGGGCTGAGCTTCCAATAAGAATTTTGGATTAAATTGATGTTGATAGAATTGGCCCAAGTCTTGTAGTTGTAATGGAATTTAAGTTAGGAATTTAGAGTATTAGCTCAAGCAATGAAGGATAACTGGTCCAATTTGATGGTTGTCAAAGGGTTTGTTTTTGTGTTAACCACCAGAATCTGACATTTCCCCCCACTTGACTCAAACATAAGCCCTAAGATTCCTATTAGCCTTCATTGATCTTTGTCATCTGTTATCTTCAGCCTGAATATCCGTTGAGTCTGGAGTTAAATATTCTATTTAGTAACTTTGGCCCAAATGTCATCAAGTCTGGAGTTGGGTCTTCTACCTGGTAACTTCAGCCCAAACGCCTGATGAGTCTGGAGTTGGATCCCTCCCCATCCTCAAGTAAGAACTAGAGTATTAATTAAAATAAAACCATTATTATATGTATGTTTTTTTTTTTTTTTCTTTTTTCCCTTTCTTAATTGGCCCACTTATCAAACTTTCTTAGGAATTTTGCATGGACTCAATTGTATATATGGCTGGTCCTAATATCCTTGATTGTGTATATGAATTTAGATGTCTTTTCATCACTTCAAATGGCCCTACCAGATGCAAACTAATTTTTGCAATTGGCATGATCCATGGGTTTTGCAAATTAAAACTTCACTGTTAACTTTGAATTCAGCCAGCTTTTCTTTCTCATAACAATCACTTTAGTTACTACAATTCAATTTGAACAGCAAATTTGGATAATCACACACAGGAAAGATGGGCGACTTTAATAACAAAAATAATACAACATGGGCGAGCGTTGTGGCAAGCGGTGCACTTAACAGTGCAACTAAGGGCAAGAAACGCCCTGGAGGGGGACCAGGAACCCGAGCCATAAAAAAATCACAAACTCAGACACCATCTGGGTTTATGGTATTTACTGTAAAGCACGCACAATACATGTACATTCAATTCAACCAACCTTTGTCAAAGGTGGAACACAGGATCAGACTCTTCCTTGGGGATGAGTCACCGACCCTGTGGGAGAAAACATGTGAGGCACAGCCCTCACTTTTCCCTCACGTGGTGTACGTAGCCACCAACAACATGGGCCATGGCTGGATCAATATTGGTTTTGAAACAGCTGATGAAACTAATGCTGCAGCAAAAATCTGCGTGGAAATTGCCCTCCCTGAGGGCAAAAAATTGTGCATACTGCGCCCACCAGATGGAACAAAGCAAAAACTTTGTTCATCTCCTTTGACTTGCTCCCCACCAACCTTCCTCATAAGGTAATCGAGGAGGAGCTCTGCAAAGGTCTTGTAGCCTATGGAGAAATCCAACAACTCGAATTACAGCAATTTTGCTTAATGCCCGACCTGTGCACAGGCAAAGCTATCACTGTAATCAACCCCTTCCCAGAAGTGGAAGAGGATTTATCCAGAATTCCCCGCACAGCAGAATTTCACTTCGCAGATGGGGGCCAGTCAGCTGCATTCTGAATTACACCAGAACGCACACCACCCATTTGTAACCACTGTGGCTCACTGGGCCACAAGGAACATGCATGTACTGTAAAAGAGGGCTTAATGGAAAATGATTTTTGTGAAGAAGCTATGGACGAAGATAATGAAAACTTCGTTAAAATGACTGATGGCCACCACCCATTCCGCTGGGGTGAAGATGGACTATACTCCATCGTGGACCCAGTTACAAGTAAACAGCGTAAAGCAGCACAAAAAGCCCACAAGAGAGCAGCGGCTGAAGCGGCGGCACACACGGAATCTGCCATTAACCACGGATAAATTCAGGAGGATATTTCAGATATTCACTGAACCAACCAATCAGAACAATATGCCCAGGGCAAAAATTTTCACAGTAACCAGACTGAGCCACAAAGCGTCATCAGTCATGCACATACTGAGGAACAATGCAACTGCAATTTGGGTGAAAATGCGTTGCACAATGCAACAAAGTTGAACCTCAAAAATATAAAATCCAATCAACAACCCACATCAAATCAACATGAGACCTGTGCAGGAAAAGTTGATGCAAATGCAAAAAACCGCAATTCCCTTGGATCATTGGGTCAGATCAAGGGAACCAACAATGGCAGTGAAAGAGTTGGAGTACAGATGCGGAGCATGGCCAAAATGAGCTGCAGTGCAATAGGACCAGAGGGTCCTCCCAACCGCTCCTGAGGCGCCGTGGGCACCTCAGTGTCAATAGGGACGTTAAATATCGCGGGAGCCAGGGCTCATACGTCCCAAGCCAAAAAGCCGGCATTCCTGTGAAAACTCTTGTAGACATCTTGGCCATCCAAGAAACCCACTGCCTACAAGGGGAAGAAGAATCCTGGTCAACCAGGGTTGCATCATCACAATCAGTATGGACATCTCACTGTGGGGTGATAGTCCAAAACAACAAAAAATATAAAATTACAAATTCATCATCACACTTGCACGGTCAAGTCCTGGTAGCAATGTTATATGCCAAGATGAAATAATTTCGTTAGCATGTATCTACGCACTGTGCACTGCAACTGAGAGAAAAAAATTTTTGAAAAAAATTTCTACCCTCACCCTCCCATCAGATATCATCATGTTAGGCGATTTCAACTGCTGGGATAACTCCAATACAGATTGATGGCCTAATCCCAGGGGATACCCACCTGGACACATTGAATATCGCACAATGAAGGCATCTCTTGGCTTACAGGATGCTCTTCCCCCCAATTCACCAATCCTTCCCCATATGACAAGACCCAACATACGTGAGGGACTGCTCATATCGATGAGTCATATTAATCACATCCTCATCCCACTATCCCACCACTCAAGAATCTCCAAATTTACAACAAAAAAGATCAATTTTTCTGATCACCGATTAGTTATGGTGCAGTTAGCGCCAACCCAATCCCACACACAGGTGTCACCTTGGAGAAAGATTCACCCAGAAAATATAAGATTGCCTGAGATATCTGACTGGGTTGAAAACAAGGCTACAAACCCAGAATTCACAGCCCCATTCACTTTGGATCCCATCAGAACATGGGAAAATTTCAAAAAAGATTTAATCAACAAAACCTGACATATTGCATCACGCAAGTACACCGCGGACACAGCCACAACCAAGCGTACCTTGGCAGAACTAGACCACCTGGAAATAAATACTCCGAGATCTGGCTATAGCCCTAATTAGGGACGCAAATGGGCAGAAATTTCAGCCTGACTTAACAATCTCATATTTGAACACCAACACAGAATCAAAGTATTGAACAAAGGTAAGTTCATAAAGGAAGGCGAAACCTGTTTGACATACTTTTTCCACCAATTCCACTCCCACGGAAACCAGCCCACATGCACACAGGTCCGCAAGACCAACGGCACTGTGGCAACTGACCCTGAGGAGGTCAAGGTGGAAGTACACCACTATTACACCAAATTATATCATGATATGCCAACAGATCCACAAAAAATTAAAGAATTTAACCAAACTGCCAAGATACAAAGTACACCACCAAATTACAATATACTATCCCTTATCACATGGGAGGAGCTTTGGGAAACAATTCGCAGTGCACCACGTAGGAAATGCCCAGGGCCTGATGGGATACCCTACAAATTTTAAAAAAATATTTCCAACAAATCGCCCCCCTCCTATTGGCGTCAATGAACCAAAGTTTGTTGGAAACACGCCTATTACCAGGAGGCCATGAATCCTACGTTATAACCTTGTATAAAAAGGGTGACAAGTTGGACCTGGCCAACTGGCGCCCAATTGCACTCTCCAACACTGACACAAAAATTCTAACAAAAATTCTAGCAGCTAGATTAGGCGCAATTGCATCTGACGTCCTATCACCCAACCAGTTTTGATTTATATCAGGGCGTTCAATCTGGAACAAAATACACCCTGTTGCAAACATTTGCCAATCCAAAGCAACTGGTGCCCTGGTCTTCTTGGATCAGGAAAAGGCGTATGACCATGTTAGCTGGCCATACCTAAAAGAATGTCTACATGCCTTCAAACTCCCACCAAGATTCATAAAATGGGCGATGCTCCTAACAGAATCTGCAATCATGGCTGTATGCGGCCCTGGATTCCTAACAAACAATATCAAACCACACAGAGGGATCAAACAAGGGGATCCCCTCAGCCCACTGCTATACAATCTCAGCTTTGACCCAATCCTCCGAGTAACTGACTCACGTCTCATGGGGATAACCGCACAAGGACAACCAACAGTCAAGATACTGGCCTTTGCAGATGACTGTGTAGCAGGTATAGCAAACAATGAAGATGCCCAACAGCTGGAACACACTCTAGAGGAATACTCCAAGGTGAGCAATGTATCACTCATCAAAAGGAAGACAGAAATCATCCTCTTAGGCAAATACACAAACAATTGGGCCACAACATCAGAACCTCACACCAACACTCGAAGAAAAAACCCAATTATTTTATCCTTTGCAACACCTCCCACCACCACTCCTGTCTGACACCTTGGAATCTGGCTAGAATCAGGGGGATATGCTAATGAGACAATGGAAAGTAACCTGTTACAATGGGTATCCAAACGCGTCGCCTCCCTCAAGGGAAGAACCCCAGGACTAACAGGACGAGTTACAGTTGCTAACTCGCTCATCCTCACAATACTGTGGTATCAGGCCCATGCGATATCCTTCTCACCTACTTTATAACCTCAATTCGCGCGCTTATCCAGGGCTGGCTGTGGCCTGGCTCTCACCCTCCTATACGGATGGAAACACTATTTGGCCCATGCTCAAGCGGAGGCATGGGACTAATAGATTTTGAGAGCCATGCCAATCACATCCTAGGTACCTGGATAAAGGGAAATCCTTGCTCCAGACCTCCCGCAACAACATTGGTCCAGAGCAGCAAAGACTAACTTTGCACAGGCGCTCAAATTAACCAACCCACATAGTCCACCCAGACTACTTTCATACCTTGCCAAGCACCCTACTGCAACAGGTCCGCATGGAACCTCCCCTCATTTCAAACATATCCTCCAAACTATCCGCCGTATGGGATGGACCATAGAGAACATGGGTACTATACAGGGAAGGGGACGACCCAGCCCCCAATTCAAATTAAGAAACCCAGAAAACCACCCCAGAGGGATATGCTCGCAACAACCCCAAGCATAGCTAGGATAGAATACCTAGATATGCTGGACATTCCCTATAATTTAACCACACAGAAGGTAATGTGGAAAATGACTCACCACCCACTCCTACAGCTGAGGATAAGAGCAAACGCCTGGTGCTGTTTGAGAAGGACCTATAGGACGGCGGACTGATTCAACTCCCTCCACAAAACATGTGCAGTATGTGGAGGGGAGGGATCCCTACATCACCGCCTAGAAACATGCCCCCAACCAAAGCTATATGGCAGGAAGTCGCACGCCTGCTCAAGATTCAAAACGAATAGGAATTCTCAATATCAAAGAGTATCTTCACGCTCCAGATCGAGTCACCAATCCCATCTACCCTCCGCTCCATAATAATACCCATTGCAATGTGGACAATACTTAATTGCATTGGATGCGTTCAAGGGCACGGTCCCAATCATTCATGGGATTATTAACAGATTCCATGTCCACTTTATAGAGCACTTCCAAGCCTGGCTCTATGGATATATGAGACCAAGACAAAAAGCGCTCATAGAATCATGGTTCCCACTCTGGTTCCTCCACACAGACTCTTTCTTTTCACACCTGCTCCATAGTAGGGGAAACCCCCTCGGAGTAGTGCACCAACCCCCCATACCTGGCAGTCCCGCTGGCAATAGGGTAACTTGAGTACCCTGGGGTGCCCAATTTTTATATTTCTTAGTTATTCTCTTAGTTTCACATATATTCGGTAATGTCTGTCCCCTGGTCTGCTTACCTCGGTTAAATAAAAACTTTGAATTCAGCCAATTTATAGTAACTTTCTAAGTCCTTTTGATGTTGGGCCTTTTTATGGCATAACTGTTGTCAAAGATATGAGCTTATAGTTTGATTAGAGCATCCACAAGCTTCTTGACGTATTGAGGATAAGTTTTTTTTCGCCAGGTTCCTCTAGGGATGAATTTAGTAGCGTTGGTAGGGCCAGATGTCTTCCATATAATACTTTAAACGGGGACATTCTGGTTGATATATGGTAGGAGATATTGTAGGCAAATACTGCCAAACTTAAATAAGTAAACCCATTCGGATAGTTTGGCCAAAGCTAATTTTCTGATAATGTTCACCAACGTCCCGTTTGTGCGCTCAACAGTACCATTAGTTTTAGGATGACAGGGAGCAGAAAAGCACACTTTATACTCCCATTAATTGGTTGATCTTGGCAATGACATTGGCGGTAAAATCGGTTCCATTATCAGTCAGAATAACCTGGGGAGATCCATGCTTGTGGATGATGTTTTCAAGGACAAACTTTGCTGCTCCAGCTTCCCAAATAGCCTTGGACTCTTTCATTTGGTCAAGTGGTTGATGGCTACAATGATGTACTTGGCCTTCATATTGCTTGTTGTAAGTGGGCTAACAAAATTTTTAGATACTGTGTGCCAGGCAAACTTGGGCTGAACAAGCTGTTAATATGTGCTTTTTCAGAATAGCTTTTTGCCTTGGCACTCCGCACAGCATTCTAGCGTTTCTTTTATGTCAAATGCATTGACTCCCAATAGTAGAATTGCTTCAGATGCTCTTTTGTCTTTTTAAGTCCGCCATACCTTATGGCCTTGTGCACCGCCATTATTAGGTCTGTTCAGGCTGAGGGTCTTGAGAAAATATACTTCTTGCCCTCAATATGCTTGTAAAGCATACCGTTTTTGATGGTTGTATTTTTTTGTAGATCCAATAATATTTCTAGACAGATTCAGTTTATCTTGGTACTCTCCACTGACCATTTTCATAAGCAACTCATCAGCGGCCCAACTAAGTGTTGCAATGGTGGGTAGTCAGGATAGGCAATCAGCGTTTTGATGTTTTACACCAGTTGATGCTCAATGGTGTAGTCATAATCTTAAAGCTTTAATGCACAGCGGGCTAATCAGACCTCAGGTTCTCTTAAGTTGTTCAACCATCTTAGGGAAGCATTATTGGTAACAACTTTAAAATGAGTGCCATGAAGGTAGATCTAAATTTTCTTGTAAGCATATATGGCGGCTAAGCATTCTCATTCTATCACTGTGTAGTTCCTTTCATAAACATTTAAGATCTGACTAGAAAAGGCGACATAATGCTCTTCCATCTTCTCCAAATTGAGATAACACGGCCCCCACTGCTGTTAGGGATGCATCAGTTTGGACATTAAATTCTTGATCAAAGTCCAGATATCAAAGAACAGGCGCACCCAATAGGGCCAATAAAAGTTGGTCAAATGCATACTGGCAAGCTGGAGTCTAGTCTAATGAGAACTTATCCTTAAGTAGATAGAAAAGTGTCTTAAAGTTGTGCGAAATCAGTGATAAATTGGCAATAGTACCCAATCATGCTTAGGAATACTTGAATATTGAAATTAGATTTGGGCCATTTTATTTTAGAGATGGCATCCATCTTAGAGGGTTGGGGCCGAAAACTCACTTTGTCAATTTCAAATCTGAGGTATACCAGTTGGTCTTTGAAGAACTGGCATTTTCTGGGCTTTATTTTTAAATTTGCAGCTGCTAGCCTCTTGAAAACCTCCTCTAAGTGTTCCAGCTGGTTGTCAAAAGTGCGGCTGAAAACGCTTATATCATCAAGGTACATTAGTACAAATGACAACTTTATATCTCCCAGAATTGTGTCCATAGCCCTTTGGAAAGTAGCCAGGGCATTGCAAAGCCCTTGATGCATTATCATTGGCTGTAATAGCCCCTCTTAGGTTATAATTGTACATTTTTTGTGCTCCTCTTTGGGAAGATCTATTTGTCAATATCCACTGATAATGTCCATTGCTGAGAAGAACTTTATGCCCCCTAGCCTATACAAGGCATTGTCAATTAATGATAGAAGAGACAAGTCCTTCTTTGTGATGTTGTTTAACTTCTGATAATCAATGAATACTTGGTTGCTTCCATCTTTTTTCTTCACTATTAAAATTTGTGCCGCCTATGGACTTTTTGAAGGCACTAACATTCCACAATCGAGGAGTTCTATAATCTCCTTGAATACATCTTCTTCTGATGATTTTGAGCGTCTAATCAGGAATAATCAGATTAGCCTATGATATCTGGTATCAATTTTGTGGGTGACACTCTTAGCACATCCCAAGTCAAAATCGTCTTGTGCAAATATATTTCAAATATTTAGAGAATAACTCCTGAGCTTAGCTTTTCTCAGAGTTGGTCATGTTGCTTAAATCTGTCATGGATGCGGCTAAGGAGAACTAGACTGGGCTCCCAGTCAGGGTGCGTGAGCACCCAGTGGGGGGCCCAGAATGCCAGAGGTATAGCGGTCTGAGCAACTAATAGAAGTGGGGATCTATCAGTCACGTGAGGAAAGCAAACATTAAATAATGTACTGAAGGCCCCCCCCCCCCAAACCAGATGGTTGCGTTGGGGGCAACCCCCCCCCCTTATGGGGGCAACCCCCCCCCCCCCCCCCCCCCCCCCCCCCCCCCCCCCCCCCCCCCCCCCCCCCCCCCCCCCCCCCCCCCCCCCCCCCCCCCCCCCCCCCCCCCCCCCCCCCCCCCCCCCCCCCCCCCCCCCCCCCCCCCCCCCCCCCCCCCCCCCCCCCCCCCCCCCCCCCCCCCCCCCCCCCCCCCCCCCCCCCCCCCCCCCCCCCCCCCCCCCCCCCCCCCCCCCCCCCCCCCCCCCCCCCCCCCCCCCGAGGCGGGAGAGGCAGGGGGGGGGGGGACTCCTATAGGGAGCGCGGGTTGCTGGCCTTCAGAACCTGAAGGAGAGGCAGGGAGGATGATGACTCCTCTAGGGAGCGCGGTTGCTGGCCTTCAGAACCTGAAGGAGAGGCTTGCGCACCTGAAGGAGGCAGTATGGGGACCACCCCGTTGTTAGAAATGTGGGTGGAAGTAGGAAAAACCCCATAGGAGGGGCTGGAACTGAGTTTCCCCAAACAGGGACCCTCAGAGTCCTGCTGGTGAGCTGGTCCCACAGCGGTAGGGGCAACAAATGGAGCCAAACCCATGTGCAGTGGGTTAGGGATGCCTTGAGGCTGCTATCCCTGGGGAGCAAACTTGGAGGACTCATCATCCAAATAAATGAAATGGTCTCCATTTAATGGACGCAACAGAACAAACGGAGTAGTAGGCTCACCTTTGGGGGTGAGCCGGATGATCACATCAGCAATCTGCTGCCATGTGGTGAGATTGAGCAACTGGGTAATTCAGTCTGTGAATATTAGGAAAAGGATCTGGGCAACAACACTGCATCTTGTTGGATCAAATAATGGAATGATGAATTTAAAAACTGTGTTGACAATGTGTGGAGTCCACGGTGAATGGGGCAGATAAACTGATTTTTATTTAAAAAATGTTAAAAAGAGTTAACTGACAACTGCCCTCAGTGGGGCCAGTTGCCTTTTAAATGGTTAGATAGGCATAAGGATGAGTCAGGGATTAGTTGTTCAGGGAATGGGGAGGGGATTCGGTTGGCTGACTTGGAAAGGGCAAAAAGCGACTCCCAGTTTGGCAGAAGCTTATAAAGTTTAAATAAATTTTCCCAACTTCTTGTGACCAAGCCAAATTGATGCTGCCAATCCAGGTTTCGATGACTCAACTCAGCCAATTTGCATGGCTTGGGCATTCTGGATTCATCTCAGAAAGCAGGGGTCAACGGATCAGGTTTGGTGCAATTTGGGACAATCCTGCAATTGGCCCGCTCACATGATCTAAACCTCCTGGAACTGCCTTGGAACGTTGGACCCAATGATCTGAGCCATTTGCACCCGGTTTTCTGATCTGAGCCATATTCCAATCTGACTCCTGAACCCAGCTGACCCAAACCTGCCACCCCAGCCCAGAATTTACTGGATGGCCTCCGACACTGGGATTTGCAATTTTCCCAGTTTTCCCCCATAGATGGCCTGGGGAGTGGGTGGCCTCCGGACCCCCCAAGCCCCCTACCATGCACCATCTCCCTACAGGCCTCCTCTATCAATCCTACCAGGATTGAAGAGGAGGGAAGGAAAGGGAATGGAGCAACTTTGGGGAGAAAAGCTGTATCTGAGCGCTCATCTAACATGTGGGCAAGGTCACCCAACTGTGACAGCGGGTCTACAGGAGCCTTGGGCCCCCTCTTTGACCGAAAAGGGTGCTGAGCCCTATTCAGCTTCAAGGGCTGGTCCCCAAGACTTACAAAATCAGTCACAGGGACAACATCATTTATGCTGAGTAAGTCCTTATCAGGGAGCCCTAATTTGACAAAAGTTCCAAACTCATGGAATGAGTGGATTTCCAAGGTAGGGAACAGATGCAAAAATGTGATTTTTTTAATGTTGATTGATGGAGATGGGCTAATTTTGCATGTTTTCACATAAGATGTGTATTTCTCCATGGACAGGAATGACAACACCAGTGGCAATGTTTGGTTTGAATCGAGATTTTAACCATGTTTGATATACTTCCCCATAAAATCATTCCTGGATATTAATTTTTAGTCCCATTGGGACTTTTACTTGATCACCAGAGGATATAGTAATATGCTGATTTGACTGAAGTGGAACGCCCTTGACTCATTGATCCGAGTGGGTAGTTTTTTATCTTTGACCACGCTTTGACATATTCAATTGGGACTACTCCATCTTTGTAGGCCAGTTTTATGAATATGCTGTGTTTCTTTTACTCAACTGCCCTAACCCAGTTATAGTAAAGTGGAATAGCCTGGCCAAGAATGGTGAGAGTCTTCACCCTTATGATTGGTAACAAATCCATATCTTCTTAGAAAATCAGTCCCAATTAGGATATCATAGTTTGTATTTGGCAATACTATAGCAGGTGCAGTTACTATAATAGATCCAAATCTGCGAGGTAGGGTACTGTATGCGCCCAGCGATTAAGATGTATGCACTTAGTTGTTCCATATTACTGACAGTGGGCAACATCAGGCGCAATTTTCAGTTTTTTAACCAACTTTGTGCTGGCTATATTAATAGGAGCACCACTATTGACGATGGCCCAAACTTGCACCTTGTTTACTGCTATGTCCACATAAGTACATTCAGAGTAGTTTTCAGAGGTATTTATTGTATAGATGCTGTGATTGCTGCCCGATTCCAGGTGTGATTTCAGATTTGAGCAAATCTGGGAAGTTATCTGCTAAGATCTTCATGGGAATGGCTACTTGTACAATGTTAAGCTTAGGTAGGTTAGTTGAACATCTGGGTTTATGGTTTAAACCCTGATCAATAATCTGTTTTGCATAAGGTTTTGATACCTCTGCTCGAACTTCTTTAGTAATTTTCAAGGGTTTAGTTGCTTTTGCTGTGGCCCAAGTAGTGACCATCATAAAATAACTAGCCATTATATGGTGGAGGTACATTTTGACAACATCTTCAGCCCTAAAGAACTCGCCAGGTTCAGGTGGAATGGTTTGAAAATTGGTGGAGTTAAAGCATTACGCCTCTATTCCACCTGCTCTTTTCCAGCCTTACTATCACTGTTAATTTCTAGTGCAACGTTGACCCCAGGCTTTTTGTTGGACCATCTGTAGCATTGATTATCATAATGCCCCTTTTGACCACAGTTGTGGCATGTAATTGGCCTTGTTTGCTGTTTTACTTGAATTTTTGGTTCATAGTTCTGAAATTTTTCCTGGTCGGACATAGTGTTGCTTTTTGGGCCCAAAAATTGGAATTCTTGCTGAGCCTTGGGCCTATTAGTGGTATTGAAATTAAGGGAACAGCTTCTCAAGTAATTGTTAAGCTCTTGGATTTCCAAGCTTCCATTGAATGCAGGTATCATGACATTGTGCAGTTAATAGAATGGCATAACTGCATGTTTCATTGCAATCTTAGTGTCAAACTTATCTATTGCGTTGCACCCACGCAGAACTAGGGCTTCATGGAAAAATATGTCTACAAAGTCCTTAATAGTCTCATTATGCTTGAATTCAATATTAATAAGCTCTATTTTTCGGGCTTCTAATTTTTCAGGCCCTTCAAACTGTATGATCAATGAAATTTTGGCATCCATATAGGACCAATTATTGCCCAAATAGGGCATAACAAGGTCACAGCTATTAGCATCAAGTGAGTTGATCAGTGCTGATCCTTTTGCATGGTCTGATGATCCCCTCATTGCTTTTTCAAATAGCTTGAAAAACGTGAAAATATCCCGTCCTTATCAAACTTTGGTAAATTCAATGTATAAAGTCATATCGCCCTGTTTTAAACCTAGGGCTGTACTTCTTCTTAAAACATCTTGGTTTATCATCATTCATAATTTACCCTCTTTCCCGTTGGGAGTATCTGGAGTCAGAATTGATGCCATAACTCTAGGCATAGAACAGATGTTCAAAATATCAGTTTCTGCATCAGTGTCATTTTTCTGATGAAACAATCTCATGATATTACTCTGAACTACTGGATTCTGATGCTTGAATTTGGCCCTGAGTTGTTTTTACAAACTGTATTTTGCCAAATAAATGGAGCTTTTTCTATTTTCTTTTGGTGAAGCCAGGGATCGCTGGCAGCTTTGCTTTTTGAGGGATTTGCATTCTTTTTTAAGGTTGTCATACTCCTCTTCAAGTAAAGCTTGATTGGTTCAATATCTTTGGCCATACTGTCTACTTGGGAATTTGCAGTTGATACTTGTATTCTGAGTTCCCAATTATCCTGAGTAATTTCAGTATTTCTGACCTGCAATCTTGACACACAATCCAAAGTTTTGAAATTTTCCCTATGATCTGGGCATCCTCTTCATCCCTATTTGGGATGTCTGGTTTCGCTGCTAGGTCTTTGATGCTTTTGTTCACAATGTCCAATTCAGCCCAAACATAATTCTTGAAATCGTCATGCTTTACATTTAACTCCAGGTGATTTCTTTTTCCCAAAGTGGCAAGTATGGTAAGTCTTTCTGACTGAGATAATAGGAAATTCAAATGTGTTTTCAGTTTTTGACAGTGGTTATACATGCTTTGTACCCATTCGTGCAATAGCCCATGGTAAGCAAGAACTTCTGAGGCTATCCTTAAGACTTCTTCATTTATAAGCTTCTTGAGGGTGTTTAATCTCCCATGAGATTTATTGGCGTTTTCATGTTATCCAAATTTGCTTTTTGGACTCCAAAAACTGGAATTTAGTTTGTTGAGTAGAGCATTTTGGGAAGATTGTTCCTCCCCTTGCACACAGTAGATTTCAGTGATTTCCAGACTTTTTCCAGCAATGATTTGCTGGATATGCTTAATTGAGGGTTAAACAAAGTTAAACAATAATTTGTTAGTTGCTTGACTGTCTGTGAGATGTTTGGCTAGAGATGCCATGTTTGTGTCATGGTACTTCATGTATATCTCCATCTTGAGCGCCTGATCCTTAAGGTAGTAGAACAGGCCAAAGAAGGGATCAATTTGTGAAGTACCAATTCAAAAAACCCTGATATAGGGTTTCCAGCATAGCTTCTACGCTTGCAGATGTAGGATCAATCAGGGTTGTTGTATCTGCATGAGCTCCCACCACTGTGATAAGATCCAGGAAGTAGGAGGTACCCGCTTCAGAGCCTTGGCAGCTGGTATTAAAATAAGCTGAGATTTCCTTATTACTAGTTAACATCTCATCGTTGCTTTCTCAACTGGCCAAATCTGTCAAGAACTAGTTATGTGAATCCATTTTGGAGAGTGTCACCAATTTTGAGTGAACACCAGTTGTAAAAATATGAGGATCTCTCACTTGATAATTAGATTCCTGCACTCTTAATTGGGACAAAATTCCTTCTAATTGATCATTGATTTTGCCAGTGGCTTATGGTATTTGGATTGTTCAGAAACGCACTAGGCGTATTAAAATAGCCCTGACTCTTCTGGTTGATTTTGGGTTTAATTTTTCTTATGTAGTCAGGAACTTCTTCTTGGCAGGTTTATATACAAGCTGTGGATTTGGCGCTTCCAGATTGTTAACACTTCTCCAAAGCTAGGATTCAGATAAAGATCAGGAAAGAGATAAAGTAAATATATCTTTTATTAGATAGTACTTATTTGATGATTAGTCATTAGGCCAGGTGCCATTATTTATACTTCTAAGGCATCTCCTGGCCACATTTAAGCACAAAATCTCAACAGATTATTTTCCACCTCAGTTTGGTCCTTGAACTGATATGACTGAGACCTATTGCTAGGGTTATTAATGGCAAAATATTCTTAAAATTAGGAGGATTTATGGGAAAAATGTCGCAACAAAAACATGTGAAATTGTCCTGGGATATTTCTGATCTGAGTTTCGTCATACTGCTGACAAAATCTAATTTCTGTGAAATTCTTGCATCAATTGAAGTAGAAGATTTAACCCTAATTGGGACGTAGGCAGACCTCTCTCAATACAACTAGGTACTCCCTTTTGGGCGGTCCATATGCAAGTGCTATTGTGCTAATTACGTGGATTGACATATGAATTTCGCCCTAGGACAGAAAGTTGATTATGTTAAAACGTCTTTTAGTTCATGGGACTTTAGACGTTATCTTTGGGTCAATCTAAATGATTTATGATGTGGAGTGTTCGATATTGTTTCCAATATTTGGGTCCAATTGCTGAGTTTTAAGTGCAGTGATAATCAGCCATAAATCTGCATGCATATTTGGGCTGAGCTTCTGATAAGATTTTGGATTAGATTGACTTTGATAGAATCAGCCCAAGCCTGGCAGTTGCAATGGGATTTAAGGTAGGAATTTAGAGTATTAGCTCAAGTATTGAAGGATAATTGGTCCAATTTGATGGTTGTTGAAGGGTTTATTTTTGGGTCAACCACCAGAATCTGACACAGGAGGAGGGTAATTCTCAATCATCTGCACCAGAAACTTCCTCCACTGCCAATTGATTCCTACACTCAATCATCAGCTCATTAGGGCCAAAACCCTGACAAAGTCACAGTTGCTTTAAGATCAAAATCTGAATCATCAGATAGCTAATTATAATCAGCAAAAAAGCAAAAGTTTTGGCAGAAGGATCAAAAGCTTCCAACACAACCCATTGACAGCAAGCAACATTGCTTGTGACACACATATGGAGTAAACACTTATCCAAAAGGACATGCTTGTGATCAGAGGCATCTCAGCCCTCAATATTAAATAATTGAAAGTATTTCAGTTCCTATATTCCGCATCTATTCAGTAGACTATGAAAGCAATAACACCCTTGACAATTACCATTTGGCGTGAGCATACGTTTTCTGCCTGAGCCACCAAGAGATGGCTTGATACTCAGACCTTGATCTAAATGGCCATCTATTTTAAAACATCATTCATCCGCACTAAGGATGCCCTCAAATAGATGAAGCTCCTTGTTGGCCAAACCATGGTGAAAGCTGCCATCTGTGAGGACCTCAAAATCCCTGACTCTAAGGCCTGGCTCAAAGCTGGTATCAACCTCCATAACATCAAGGATTATAACAAAGCTGGTATCCTCGCCAAACTGGCACATTCTGTGAAAAGCTCAGGAATTTTACTGATGAATTCAAATGCCTATGTTAGGCGCTTCCCAAAAGCTACAATTGTGCTTGACTGGGTGCAACATGATATAACTGCCAATATAGCGCTTGAGTGATATAACACCAATGTTGCCATTTGCACTAAAGAATAGCCTGAATTATCTAAGTTTAGACTAATAAAATTTTTGACCGTCCTCCTCTGGGGCTTAGCATTCCCAAATTACATGGAATATCGCCAGATGAGCCTTTGCCCTTAAATGTGCAAGGATTAATAATATAGATTTGTGAATTGTCACAAAATGTGGCTTCGTCTTGACACAAGAGCTGCCATCTGGACGCCCTCACACAATGGAAGGGCAAAAATTTAAAAGATAAAAGGAAGTGACTGCAGCTTAACCCTCATACTGAATGTAAAATGAAGATTATGAATTAAGAGGACTCAAGCGCCCTATTTGCCACAGGACACCTATCCACCCTATAAATAGCTTTTTGACAAAATAAAGCATATTATATATTTTCTCTAGGGAATTTAGTTTTATTTTTACTCTTCACATAATTACAAAAATTAGTCTCATAACCCAGGATAGTGCATATAAACCAGACCATAAGAAGCGAAAGTGCTATGCCATCGCCTCCCTCAAGTCATTCCAATCAGTCAAGCCATCCTGATGACAACTTGCGACTTCAAATACTACTGCTCTGGGTACCCAAAAATTTTGATATCTGGTTTTTCCTTGGTGAAAACCCAAAACTTGGTGCTCACTACATGGCCTTAAGCTATAAGTAGTGAAAACGTTGATCACAAAACATGGAAGATAACGCTAATACCAGATCCCCTTTAATAAGGAGAGGAGCATTACTCAATGGGTTAATACTTCACAAAGTGAGGTATAACTGATTCAAAATGAGAGCCTAGAATTCTGGGCTATCTTTGAGTTAAACCTTTACATGCCAGGCCCCAGTCATTATATCCCTAAAATACAACCTAGCTGACACCATCCAGAAGCTTCTAGATGGGATCTATTCCGCCAAGACTTGGTCTAGTCATTTGTAAGCTTCTGCTGTCCCCCAACATGCAAAGAGTTTACACCTTGGATGCATTAGCTATCAATGAGCTGGTTGGCGGAGAAGAACCCTACCTATGGCAGTTTGTACATCCAACCCTCCATCATCTCCTCCAATTAGTGGGGTTCCATCATCAAAAAATACTTTATAGTTAGGATTAATACAGAGCTTTAGCTCCAACTTGACAAAAGTTTAACAAAACTGCCTTCGCTTATGTTTGAGACAATCAGGAAGCAATACATGACAGGTGTTGCTATAAATATTGGTCATGAACCACTTTATTTGGATTGGGAGTAATTTCTGTCTCACTCAAAAAAGGGTGGAGGCTGGCACCTGTGCCTCTCACCACCCAGGGCGATATGGCCCATGTGGTGGATTAAAGGTGGGCAGGGCATATCCCCTGAGAATTGCAGTGACTCTTCCAGCGTTATCATCTTCTGAGCTTGTGGAATACATTTGACAGGTTTGACAGGAGGTGGTACGATTGTGAAAAAATCCACAAACCTGCTGAGATCCCACCATTGCGTTTATGTCACATCCACCCCCAACAGGTACGAGGGTGATCAACCCTTTCACCACGAAATGGGTCCAGCATTATGTGGCTTGGCCCTGGGTGCAACCTGCCATCTGCCTAAAAGGTCGCCACCATAGCAAATGCATGTGTATGACAAAAAAATAAGTTCAAGTAACAAACTCAAAGCGAATTTGGCTGAGCAGTCTGGACCAATTTCGGTTAAAATTAGGTCCAGGAACCCAATCTGAAAGCTTAGTTCAAACTTACTCCTGATAACAGTTATGAAAATGATGCACTTTTCCCCAGCAAGCTTATATGCAGTGGTCCCCAGCTAGTACCATTGTCGCTCCATTTTCTTAATTATCCCTATCTTATATTTCAAATAAAAATTTGCAAAAACATAAAAAACCCGAATTTTGGTCTTTTAACGATTATATATATTAAGAAAGTGAGATGCTTCCGCTTTTAGGCACTCCCTAAATGTCTTCTTGGCCAGTATTTTCAACTTTAACACGTCATTTTGGACGGCTGTGCATGTGATATTCTGGATTGGGTTTTGGGTGGTGACTCACCCAGAGTTCCAGTTCAATCTAAACATCATTATCAGCATACTCAATGACATAATGGAGTGACCCATAGCTCTAACCCTCTCCATCTCATCCTTTGGGTGGGATGTCACTTGGGGTTTCCCAAACAGCACTTAACCTCTTTTCAGTTGGCCATGTTCAGCCCAATCCTAGCCCCCATAGGTCAGGACGTTCAGAATCATATTTGTGCTTAATGTTTTCTACCAAAGACACTGGAGCAAGAAAAGATGAGTTCATAGAAAATTTCTTCTTTCTTCCATTGGTTACCACCATCAATTCAGCAATACCTAAAACGCTCACCTACAAGCAGAACCAAGCCTATTTCCTGTTACCTGTGAAATTCATCTGAGCGCACATCAGGTGTCATTTGAGGCCTTGGTAGATACAAAGGCAGTGGGAAATTAGATGAGTTTTAGTCTAGCAAATCAGTTGGAATTAGACTTGGATGTCAGTCCAAAGGTGTTGGTTGCATCTTCCGTCAGACAGTCATATTATAAGGTACGTCGTCCAAACCCCATTTCTTGTGGGCATTCATAAGTTCTTTGATTATTTCTCGGCCATACCTGACTTGGTATTCCCAGTTATCTTTGGTGTGGGTTGGTGGAGATGCAACAAGTAAAGTTTAACTTGACTTCAAAAATATTACTCTTTAGAAATGCTCACAGTAGTGGTGAGCTCCTGCTACTTGACATTTTAGGTAAAGTGCGGGGAAACGTTACCATTTCCACACTTGCTACACCCACGGACTTGCCTCCTAATTTTCCCCATCTCAGATGGCATATAATGGAATCTTTGATATGTAAAAAACTACTTAACTTTTTCCACATTCAAAGTATGACATTAAGTTTTGCACAATAGTGCATGTAGTTGAAATCAATTTTACACTAAATCCTCATACAGTGGAAGAAACTGCAGCCTTGGATGCGTGGATCAACAACATGCTTGCAAAGGTATGGCTCTTCCAAGAGACCTCTCCAGACGTCTTTTCCATTGTGTTAACAAAAAAGGCTGATGGCACACTACGCCCATGTGTAGATTATGGTCACCTTAATAAAATCACAGTCCATGATCCCTACCTGCTTTCGTTGGAGCAAATAATTGCCCAAGCAATTGTGCAGTCAAGATTATTTTCAAAACTCGATTTGGTGAACGCTTTCAACCAAATACAGGTGGCTAAAGGTCAGGAATGGCTTACTGCTATCCAGATGAGGTGGGCACATTCCAGTTCCATGTCATGCTTTTTGGGCTAAAGAATGCGCCTGCCACATTTCATTAGATGATCAATGATGTGTTGGGTGATCTGCGCAACACATGTGCAATTTCTAACATTGACGTTATCCTCATTCACTCACCAACCCCTGAACAGCATGCATTAGATTAAAGCTGTGCTGGCCGCTCTGCACAAGATAAGCTAATTGTAAAGCCATCAAAGTATGAGTTTTTCTCTAATGAGATTACTATTTTGGGTAGCTGGATTTTAAAAGGTGGTTATACAATTCCGACCTGCAAACTTGAAGCCATCCTTTAGTGGTCAACCCCTATGACCCAGAAACAAATGTGGAGCTTTTTGGGCATTATCATTTTCCTAAAGAAATTTTCTCTTGCCTTCTCAAAATTGGCTGCGCCGTTGCAACCCCTCACTGGAAAGGATGTTCCATTCCATTGGACTGCAGAATGCCAGCAGGCCTTCAACGCTATCAAACAGGTATTGTGTCTCCACTGGTGCTCAAACATGCCAACGCAACCAAAGCCTTCATTGGCACATGTGACGCCTCTTC